>VSMD01027260.1:0-29878 GCA_008750895.1 Mirza zaza | reverse complement strand
TTACTGTAGTACCTATGTGTCCACTTAGATGCTGCTCAGTTAATACCAGTTTGCTGGTGAGTATATGTGGTGCTTGTTTTTCCATTCTTGGGATACTTCACTTAATAGTATGGGTTCTAGCTCTAACCAGGAAAATATAAGATGTGCTATGTCACCGTTGTTTCTTATTGCTGAATAGTACTCCATGGTATACATACACCACATTTTATTAATCCATTCTTGGATTGATGGGCACTTGGGCTATTTCCACAGCCTTGCAATTATGAATTGTGCTGCTATAAACATTCGAGTGCAGGTGTCTTTTTTGTAGCGTGTCATTGAATCTTTGGGGTAGATGCCCAGTAATGGAATTGCTGGATCAAATGGGAGATCTACTTGTATCGCTTTGAGGTATCTCCATATTGCTTTCCACCGAGGTTGAACTAGTTTGCAGTCCCACCAGCAGTGTAGGAGTGTTCCTCTCTCTCCGCATCCACGCCAGCATTTATTGTTTGGAGACTTTTTGATATGGGCCATTCTCACTGGAGTTAAGTGATATCTCATTGTGGTTTTGATTTGCATTTCCCTGATGATTAGAGATGTTGAGCATTTTTTCATATGTTTGTTGGCCATTCTTCTGTCTTCTTTAGAAAAGTTTCAGTTCAAGCAGATTGTGGTTGAATTTAATTTTTTAATTTCTAATTTTTTGTTTCATTCTTTTTCAATGAACATTTATCAGGTTTAAAATAAAGAATACATAACAAAAAAACACCAACTATTTTAATAACTAGTTGTTACTGAGCAGTTATAGAATCAGTATGAAATGTCTTCAAGAGACCCCTGCTACCAGAGATGGCTCCACTAAGCACAGTTGGCAGTGATCACTAAGGGAACTATGAGACCCTTTCATACCATCATCAATTCAGCCCCATAAGCAAACCCAATTCCTTAATGAATGAGGGTGTTACAGCGTGGTACATGCAGTAACTGGAGTGTAGGGTCTCAGGGGAGGCTTTGGAGAGAACGTGACAATTGCTTTATAAACTGAAAGAGAGTAAAAGGCACTCCAATCAAAGGCAGTTGTATATGTAAAAGGTGCAGAGATATTTATAAATAGCATCCCATGTTTTGGAAACTAAGCAAAGCAGAAGAAAATATGAAGGGAAGAGTAATAAAAGGAATGAGGCTAAAAAAGTAAGGACTAGGTCATGTAGTGTTTGCTACCCAGGAGAAACTAGAATGTGGTGGGTAGGAGTTGATGAGGTTTAAGATGTCAGAGACGTGGTCATATTTACATTTTAGATCTATTATTTTCTGTTTCATCTCCACTGCCACCGCCTGAGTTCAGATCTTCGTCACACAAGCACCCTCCTTGGGAGCACAGTGGAAATATGCTTTATTTTACTTGGCATGCTTAGTAACAGTCTTCCTTTTCTCCCTCAAACATATCTCAATTTGGACCATAATTTATAGTCTCTCTGCTTTTGAGTGTCCTTGTCTCTGGTTCTGAACATTTTAAATCCAATCTCTAATCCCCACATTGCTCTCGGTGGGGAGTTTGGAGAGAGACTTGGGAAGGAAACTTGGCAGGGTCTGGGGGGGGGTGTGTTTTAACATGAGGTGAAGGAGATGAAGGCGTGGAAGATAATTCCCAGAATTCTGGCTTGGGAACTGATGATTAATTAGGAGAGAGAGATTTGCCAGCTGAAGGTCACTTGAGAGTTCGTGATGATCGTTGCTTTGGGAGCACCTTCGGATTTCTTTCCAGGGAATAAACACAGCTCTTTGACTTACAAGAGAAAGGGCAGGAAAAAAATTGATTAAAGAATAAATAAGTAAAAGGGAAAAATAATGCTCATAGCCCAGGACAACAGCAACAAACGACTGCTGAATCAAAATCCCGCACCAAGCTTTTGCCCAGAGCTTGTGACCACATCCCAGGTACTATTAAGATGTCATGACATTGGGCATAGCATATGCTTACCTGCTGCAGCCCAAGGCCAAATCCTCTGCCTTTCATTGTGTTCTTTGCCTTCTGAAATAAGAATCTTCTGATCCTGGAATCTCATTGAAATGAACCAATAACATGCACAACTCATCAGGAAAATAACGCAGACTTCGGCATCGCAGTTGCAACAGAGGTAAAGAATTGTCAGAAATGAGATGCCATGGGAGGGTGAGGAGAGCGCAGGAATTCAGGAGGTTTGGGTTCCAGTTCCACTCGCCAGCAGCCTGTATGACCCTGAGCGAATCTCTCTCTAGGCCTCACTTGTGGCATCTACACATTTTATATGTGGCTGTGTTGCAGGATTTTGGTAAGGACGATAAAATGACTTCATATCCCAGAAGTCCGGTGCGCACTGTGAAACGCCATTTAAATGTGACATTGTGTTATCGTTTTCTTGTAGCCTTAATTTTTTAAATCACGCAGATGACAGAGGTTCTCTGAAGTGCATGGAATTTGCTTTAACTCTGCCCCGAGGATGCAGGGGTCTTCCCTTGTTATTGCTACCAGAGTCCTAGACTCAGAGGAAAGATTAATTCAGTTGCAGCAAACATAAAACAGTTCACTTTAAAATCAGGAGTCTTGCAAAGATATAGAGAACTCCCCGCATCAGTCCTTTGAGCCTGCCTCTCTGTCTCATAACACTCCAGCCCACAGTTTCTACTGGAGAGATGTGTTATCTGAGTCCAAACCGTGGCCTCTGGGTGGGCTGGTGTTTAGGAGGAGATCAGTGACCAGTCAAGCAGGGCAGGTGGCTTTTGCCACCTTAACAGGCTTTGTCCCTATCTACTTCTCCAGACTTTCCTTGCTAAATAGTAATGGATGGAGATGAGTGTATTGTCCTTGTCACCATTTCTGTTCAGTGGTCAGTCATGGATTTGAACCCAGTTTGTTGCTTTAAGCAAGTTTCAGAGATTTGTATTGGGAGAATCAAATTGATGGCATATACCTATTTCTTCCAAGAGCCTTGGCGTTAATTAACTCTATAACATGCACGGGGAACTGCCAAAGAAAGGTGCTTTCTGAGTAACCAACAAGGGGGGGGGGAGGTGCTCTTTTTGCAAGTTCAAGGGGAGTAAATTGCTGCCATTTGAGAAATGCATTAATTCTTTCAGGCAGGTGCCATGCAGCGTGATAAAAAGGGCAATTTATCAAATGGTATCCTAATGGGCTAGAAGGGTTAATGCACCTTGAGCTGAAGATTGTACTCTTTTCCCCAGTAAAATCACGATGGTTTCTTCACAAAGTCATTTAGGTTAGAATATAATGCCATTATCCATCCCCCACCACCAAAAAAAAAAAAAAAAGAAAAGAAAAATGAGGAGAGTAAAAGGGAGAGGAAGAAAAATTCTCACATTGTTAAGACCTGCTCTTTACCTTCTGTTCCACCCCCCACACATACACACATGTAAATTAAAATTGCTACCATCTTCATCAGACCACACTTGAAGTCCATGCGAGCTCACAATTCAAAGTGATTAAAGTGGTCCAGAGGAGTCTTTAATTAAAGATGCCATTGACAAGATAACAATGGCGTGTGAATGCTCTTAATGGCTCCGAATGGAAGGTGCTCCTTAATTCAATAAGGGGAAAGTCACCGGTTCACGAGTTTGATTACACATTGTAAAGGAGCCCCACATACTGTAATTATTTTTATTTGTATGTGCCATCTCTTTTATTGCCCATGCTGGAAGTAGAAATAACCTGTCCTATTAAGATATTTAATATATATCATCCTTTCCACTTGGCTTAGTTATAGCCTAATAAAAATGCCAGAAGACGCCAGCCCACACGGAGGCTGCCTCCATGCTTTTGAAGACAACCCACACAGCCCTTGGGAAACCTGGGCCATCAGCCTCCTAACTCCTTTGGTTACGATCTTTAAGATAAACCGTAACAACTTCTCAGGACTCCGTAAAGTCATGCACAAATTTGGAGCTTCAGTCTGGAGATGATGGTGGAAGGTTCTAGAAAGTGAAATAGTGAAAATGGCCCAGGGTGCACCGACTCCTTGGCCGGATTGTGTGGGGTCCAAGGGACATCAGCGGACCCGGAGGCAGCCCTAGAGGCCTCTCCAGGCAAGAAGATCCACCTCCTAATCCCAGGCACCCATGAATATATTACCTTGCATGGGAAAAGAGGCTTTGTAAATATAATTAAGCTTAAAGACATTGAGGAGGAGAGATTATCCCCGGTCCAAAGTAAGGGTCCTTATCAGAGGAAGATGGGAGTATCAGAGACCCCAGAGGTTTGCAGATGTCGTGCTGCCAAGGAATGCAGGCTCCTCTGGAAGCTGGAAAAGGCAAGGAAATGGATTCTGCCCTGGAACCTTCGGGAAGGGACGCAGTCCTGCTGCCATCTTCACGTTAGCTCAGTGAGACTTCGGACCTGCAGAACTGTAAGATAAAAAATACATGTGCTTGTACGTCAGTAAGTCTGCACTACGGCAGTAATAGGAAGCTGATCCAAGCCTCTGTTTTGGCCAGGCCTTGCTTCCTTAAGTCTTTCCTTAGTGTCTGCGAATACAGTCTTAGCAACTCTCATGCCACGTTTTACCTTAAATTCCAGGTTTGGAGAATATGTCCCAGGGAGCATACTCCTTTTTCCTTCCACTGCCTGCCTACCCCACCTTCAACACACACACACACACACACACACACACCCCACCACCACCAGCAATAGGGCAGCAGACTCTAGTCCCAGCTGTGCCTAAAGTTGAGATGTGACTTTGGCCAGGTCACCTACTCCCTGCCATGCATCTGAACAACAAAGGAGTGCCAGGCCCAATAGCTCCTGGGTGTCCCTCCCCAGTCTAAAATGAAATGACTAAGAAATAGGATTCAGATTTCCTCCAGGGAAGGCTGTTTTCTCCATTCAGAATGGAAATGAATCAACAACTGGGTGGATATATAAAAAAAAAGTCCCAGCAGCACGATGCATAGACCCACTCTTCTCTGCTCCTCCTCTCTCTTGTTCATTGTAAAGAGCCATGGTGTCACTTCCCCTAAAAAAAAAAAAAAAAACCCAAGATAAATGCAAGCCTAACACTGCATGAAAGATGAAGCTTAAATTGTGTCTCAGAACTAGTTATTTACACATGATTTGTGATTCCTTTAGTATATTAATTGGTAAACACCTTATGAATGTGTGTGTAAACTAAAGCCATTTAACATACGCAAACAGTGTCATCTCTCAGTGTGGTGTCGCTGAGATTTCAGCAAATTCAGATACTCACTCCAGTGTGTATATAATTCCTCTCCCACCCCAATCCCCCTTCTACCGGCTCCCTTCCTTTGATCCTATTTCAGATAAAACCGAATGGGTGACCCAGATCTGTAAACCCTTTAATAGTAGAGCTGTATGCTTCTATCCTCAGTGCACCGTGCTTGTTGTTTGTTATAATCTACTGTTCCCTTTCCCTGCCCAGTGAGTGGAATGGAATGGCTTGATAACACTGTTTCCAGCCACTGCTCATCAGCCCCCCAATCCTGACATCCTTGCTTATTAATACGCATGCTACTTAGAGAAAAGGGATGTGGGAACAGTCTCAGTGTGGTTGAATAGCAACTGCACAATAGTAGCATCAGCCAAGGCCTCAGTATTGAGCATTTGAACTTGACCCCGCATCCAAATTCCATTTTGGAAGCCCACCCTTTATGTGACAGAGCACCACGCCCCCAGTGCACGAGGTGTCTCTCTGGGTATTTTCTTAAGAACTACACAGCTTTTCTCAACTGTTAGTGCCGGCGGCACCTTGCACCTAGAAAATGCAAGTTCCTGGGCCCTGTCCCAGAAATACTGAATCAGAAATTGCCATTGGTGGTATCCAGTAATATAATTTTAAACAAGCCGCCCAAGAAATTCTGAACCACATTACAATTTTAGAACCACTTAAAGATGAGGAGTCTCTGTTATAATAAAGAGAAGATTTTGTTCAGCATCACCCTTTTGCCCATATCCTGCTCCTCATCTCCTATTCTCTCTTTCCAGGGGTCTGTGTTCTTAACTCATACATACCAGTTACCAAAAGTAAAGTCACAGCATTGGAGTTGACTGATTGGAAAAGCCGGCTTTAAAAGGCCCATCTTTCCAGAAGATTCTACGATATCATTTTCCTGGGGTTGATCTGAAATCTCTCGTCAGATCTGGCAAATGAGACAGGTGTCTGACTCAAAAAAAGAAAGAATAAACCTTAATCTTAATGTTTATCCACAGCCATTTTAGCACCCTAGGTCAAAATCTGAGGGTTTTCATGAAAAGAGAGTAATAATGGTTAAAACTATGTGTCTTCTTGGTTGGAAAACTGTAGGAGACTGGAGCCACTTTGCTCTCTGAGCTCGAATTTTAAGACCAAGTACAGCTCCCATCTATCTGCCTTGATGTCTGTTCCATTCAAATATGATTTAATTATGTATCGACCCAAGGTCTGACACAGTAAAACTATCATCACTCTCCTGCCTGGATTCCTGAGTGATCCTCTGTGTGAAGGTGATCAAACCTCCATTAATCTATAACATAGACCACAAGGAGGAAAGGACGGAACGACAATTGCCAAGCACAGCATGGCAGATGACAACAACAGTAAAAGCCTCCTCTGGAAACCTGGGACGGGTTGTTCGGCTCAAAGAAAGCGACGTGTCACAAGTCTAGCATCAGGTCAGGATACATTGAGCGCAAATGCAAAATGTACAGGATACACCTGCAGCCCGGCCACAGTCCGCAGTTGCTGCCTTGCAGCATGCCCTCCCGTTGGCCTGGCTGTGCAGGTGACGTCAGATACTACATCACCTGGGCCGGACCACCGACAGCTGCAGCACCTCCGTCACCCACCGTGTGCATTTCATGCATCAGTCAGGGGCCCCGCTGACTTCACTGTAAAAATTCTTCCTTGGCCTTCTGTCTTCATTCATCCATTCATTCAAAAATTTTATTTTTTTTTAATTTTGATAAAATTTCAAACTCAAGGGAAAGGTGCAAGAATAGTAGAAAGAATACTTATGTATTCTACACTCAGATTGACAAATGTTAGTATTTTACTACATCTGCTGTAGTCCCTTCTCTTCTCTGTGTATACACACAAATGAAATACATATATACACATACACATATATTTGTCCTTTTAACCGTTGTGAACAAGATGTCCCTTTTCCCCTCAAACTTGAGTGTGTATGTCCCCAAAACAAGAAACTCTCTTTCATAACTACAGCATAATCATCAAAATCAACATTGATAAAATACCATTTCCTGCTTCACAGACCTTATTCATGGCTCACGTGTTATCTGAATAGTGTCGCTTATACAGCAAATGAAAATCCAGGTCTATTTGTTGCATTCTGTTTTTATGTGTCTTTCAGTCCCCTTTAATCTGGAACCATTCCTGAGTGCATCTTTTTATTTGGTGACATTGATAGCTTTTAAAAAGTGCAGATCAGTCATTTTGTAGGATGTCCCTGCGTCCGCTTCTCTGATGTTCCTTACGAGGAGATTCAGGTCGTGCGTGTTGTGTGTTCAGGTTGTGCGCTCTTGGCAGGAGTGTCACAGAGCGACGCTGAGTTCTCTTCCCTGCGTCCTGTCTGGGAGTGTGTTCTCCGATTTGTCCCATTCCTGGCGACGGTAGCTTGGGTATCTTGTGTTAGGTCGTGTCTGCCAAGGTGAATTTCCACTGTGGAGGGATACTTTGCCCTTGGCGATTAGCTGAGTGCCTTGTGGAAAGATATCATGAAACCGTGTAAGTAGTTTTTTATTATTCCTCGAACGTTCACCCTGTAGGCCAGCATCCTTCTATGATTCACGTCCAAATCGAGTATCAATGTGGTTCCTTCTGACTGATGGCTTCCTACATTTATTGGTTGGTTTTCTCTTGTATGGAAGAGTTGTCCCTTCTCATTCATTCATTCATTCATTCGCCCATTCGTGTCAGTATATCTTGTGGATTCTCAGAGTATTACTCAATGGGCTGTAATTCTTTAGTATCATTATTTACTTGGATGCTCAGAATGTTCCAGATTTGATCAGTGAGGACCACTTCAAGCTGGCTCCTGTGTCCTTTTCAACGAATGCGTTTGAGCCCTTACATTGGCATGTGTCAGGCAATGGGGACACAGTGATGAACTAACGGAAAAAAAAAAAAATCCCTGGCCTCATGGAGTTTATGTTCTAGTTTGTGGGAGACAAAATCATAACAACAATAATAATAGTAAGCAAATGGTATAGTGCATTAGAGTGCATTAAGCGTCGAGAAGAAAAAGCAAAGCAGAGATCAGACTTTAGTGCAGACAATGCTTGGACTGCCAAGTCCTGGTCAGGGAGAGCCCTGTCTTTAAGTGTCCTTTGGGCAAAGACCCAAAGGGCGTGCGAGGGCAGAGTCGTGTGGACGTCTAGAGGAAAACTCTGCCAGGCAGCGCCCGGCACTCCAAAGCTGCAGGAACAGGAGCGACTCCGTGAGGTGCAAACACGCTGGCATTTTTAGTAGGATGACTCAGGTGGCTGCTCTGAGGACAGACTGTGGGAGGCAATGAGAAAAGCAGGGGACCAGGATCATTGCCAAAGAGCCTTAGATGCCCACAGCATGATTCCTAAGGCATTGAACATTTTAGTTAAAGTGTGTATTGATACAATGACACTCTATTGACTCAGCCATCTCAGAAAGCAGAGTTCCTCTGGAAATAAGACCTGGCTCTTAAATTATTGAATTTTTTCTATGCATAGAAACTATTCAAACTATATATAGTTGCCTGTGCATATGTATTTAATATATGCATGTGTATGTATAGATAGAGAGCAATGAAAAAGACAAATAGACAAATCTTTGGGGCTAGGACTTTTGCTATCTAGAGACCACTCCAGGGTGTGCACTCCACTGAGGTGGTTCGTATTTTGGTCTTGAAATCACTGCTGTTATTAGTTCACAGTTGTTATTATTAGCTCTCAGCAATTTTAGAAAAACGTGTTGCCTGTTTTGTTTTTTTAATTCCCAGCAGGGACATCATGCACGCTGCCTGTCATGGATTATACAATGTGGCAGGATTTACATACCACCTATGGAGGCTTCATTTGTGTCCACACCCAATTAAAGTCCTCTCTCCCCAGCCTTGTGTCCTCAGATGTCCCGAATCTGCACCCATGATTATACGTGGACAGCACCCCCCACACCCTTTGTTCCCCTAATCTTTCTTTGGGATGTCACAAGACCCAGGAATTTGCCTGGAAATCTCCCGATAAAGAAAAGTCCAACCTGGTCACAGAAAGCAGGAACATGTGAGTGGGAAATTTAGGGTTATTTTTTTCCCATCACCTTGATTGACACCTCCTGTGACCGTACACCGTTAACACACCTGCCTCCACAGGTGTGTGAAGAGCTTTAATTAATATTTGTAAATCTCCCTGCCTGCCACAGATAGAAGATGGCTGAAAGGGGCAAATTATTATTAATCATGGGGTTGGGGGGAAAAGTGGAGAAATGAAGTTTTATTCCTTCACCAGAGAGAGACCTACGCCCACAGACACCATTTTCACAGTAGGAAGATGAAATAGAAATCTTGATTTACTTACTTTGCACTTACAGAAATGCCCAGTGCCTATTTCATGCAAAATTCCTATTCTGTGCTCTGCCTCTTACACAACACGCACTGCCTCTGAGTCCTAATGCTGTTTCAGTTATTACCGAGAAGAGTCTTGCTATTCGCGACGAGTGTGAGAGTTCATCTAATTAGCTGATTTTAGTTAATTTGGCATTAAATAATTCCCCCAATTCCCATATGTTTGAACAATATGTTCAACAAGGGGGACGATTCTCTGAAAGCAATTAAGTAGTTCCTTTTAGGAGAGCTTGTCACTGGTCGGTCACTCATAAGCATGCCTGCTATTCCTGTGCGTGATGAATGCGGGTGACAATTACACGGAGAGGGCTCAACCCTCCCTAATGACCGCTGGCAGGCACCCACAGGCTTTTCATAAAGTGTTTGCAACTGCTAATACACTGCTTTCCAATCCTTCTCCCCTCACCTGCCCTGCTTAAAGGTAAAAGCAGGCTTGTGCTCAGCCTAACCTATGTTTTGCTTGTATTGGAGGAACAGTCAGCTTTGGACTGGTGATTTACCTTTGTGGAAGATTGAACTTTTTGAAGGCATCTCCTGGGCTGTTTGGGGAGGGAAGGAGCTCACGTAATAATGTTACATCTACTGCTTTGGAAGATGCTTCTGCTCACTTACATGGCTTGACTTTATTGCAGCAGCAAATTATAGATAATGAGCTCAAGTGTGACCATTACTGACTTGAAAGCAAACCGGAGATGTCAACAAAAGCAATGCAGAAGTTAATAACATGTTATATGTACTCGTTTTTAAAAGCTGTGTCTTTATACAAAATCATGGAAAAGGTAGTATCTGTTAGCACGAAATTTCATCTCGATGTTGCCCAAGGGGTTGATTTTTTGATTAGGGATAGTACATTTAAATGTCCTTCCTAGGTAGTATGAGTGAATGGCTTGGCGATAATACCGTGTGTGTTTCCCCGAAAATAAGACAGGGTCTTCTATTTATTTTTCCTCAGGAAGACACCCTAGGGCTTATTTTCAGGGGATGTGTTATTTTCCCCTCAAAGCTTCAGGTTGCAGCACGCACAGGATGGCCGGGACCTGGCAGAAGGAGCCAACATTGTTGGTGGGGCTGCCCGCACCTTTCTGGTCACCTCTGGGATAGTAGCTGTCACGATGGGGCAGATGAGAAGGGCTGCTCGTCGTCCTTACCACTCCGTAAAGAAATGCATGGGTTGTGCAGATACGCTGCATAGCCACGCCCATCACTAGGTCTTATTTTCAGGGTAGGGCTTATTTTCAGGGTAGGGCTTATTTTCGGGTAAACACAGTACCAATCCTAGCTCTCATGTGGCATTATACATCTATGAGTCCTGAATTGCTTTATTGACTATATTTGATGTCATTATATTTCGTACAAGTGAAAATCTAACAAACAAAAACATGAAGTAGCTTACTGAAGAACTCATATGCAGTTGGGGGAAAAATAAGTGGATTTCTGGGTTCTTGTAGACTATCCTTCCATACTCTTTGGGGGCAGAGATTAAAAACAAAAGCCAAGAAAATAGGGAGACATTCACAGAAGTGTTATTATTCCCCTTTAGTTAAATTTCACTTTCTTTTATCTGTTTCATGACTCTGCATTCCCACTGTAAATAATTCACAATATGGAAAAATCTGAATACCAGGTCTGGGCAGAATTATTTTAAATTTAGATGTAAATCAAGAAACAGTTGAAAGATACATATTTATGTATTTTATTCACATTTATAGCTGTCTACTGTGCTGTCACTAAATAACCTATGGATTTGTGCATCAGCAAAGAATAAATATTTTCAAAGCCAGAATAGATATACTCAATCCATGTATGTTTAAGTGCTGTTTTGTTTCATCATAACCTGTTTTATCACTTACCAGCATTGAAAATATTGTAGAATGTGTTGTTGGGAGAAAGGAATCTGACAGTAATAAGATGACTAGATCCATCATTTCTATAAAGTTTTTGCTTGGTGATTGATAATGTTATCACCAAGAACAAGGGTGTGGCGGCTGGCTTATGGACCCACCAGCCAGGTCTCTGAGTTTTTTTCAGTTCCACCTTGTATTTCCAAAGATGCATTTGTCATTTTGTTGGTTGGTTTGTTGAAACCTAGATTTGAAATCTAGGCTGAAACCCATCGTGTTGCCTGAGACGGTCGGGACACCTGCTCGTTGTCCAGACCCGGTCTTTGTCCAGAAGGAACTTCTGGAAAGGGATTTTGACAAACCTGGAGGAAACCCCAGCCTGTAACTAAATCCTCATTCACGTATGCCTCTCCTTGACACACACTCTGTCTTTCATTCCTTTCCCAACTGTGAAGCCTCCAGTCTGATGGGTCCGAGGTGCTTCTGAGTCCTGAAGTCACCTGTGGTCCTCCAGACATGATCGTCACCACTCCCTTTGCATTGACCATCCCACACTGTGCAGACGTCAGCTCCGAGCACTGGAACATCCATCTGAAGAAGAGGACACAGCAGGGCAAATGGGAGGTGAGACCCACGCCTTCCTTTTTTAAACAATGAGATGCGGGTTCTACCTGTGAGATGGATTTAGCCATAACCTCTCTTAATCCAACGAACCAGCATTTTCTTGTTTTGCAAAGGGTTGGGGGGCATGTGTTTTATAACATCCTCAAGGTCCTGGCTAGTATTTTTTTGTCCCGTGATAACGGAAAAGAGAGACAAGGGATAATGCAGAGATTTGCTGTTTGGTTTAAGAATAAATACAGTTGTAAGAACCCGCATAGACACGTCCCCTTGTGGACCAGGTCCCTATCTCCCCTCACTTCCTCCTAGGCCGTGTCCCTGTCTCAACTGCCATTACTCTGTGGCCTCTGTAAAGTTAGGAAGGGGAGGTGGGCTGTGTTCATAAAAGAAATCGTTATATCTGTTTTTCCTGTCCTGGGAATGATAACATATCTATGGTTAAGTAGCCAGGAACACAATAGGTGCTTAATATATATTTAGTGAGCTAATGAATGCGTTGAGAATTATTATCGGCGTCTGTTTCCTTGTGTCTGTGGTGCATTCAGAAGGGATGCAGTACAAGGAGAGAACAAGAAGAGAGAATGAGGATGTGTAGTGGGAGGTGCACGACAAGGGAGACTGTCGCAGCAAAGAACGATTGCCACTGAATTACTATTTTAAGTGAAAGCCCTGATTTATCTGTGCGATAGGGCTTCCTTTATGTCCATCTGAAGCCAGTTTGCATGAAAGCAGGTGAATTATCTTGTTGGAACACAGTGACCTGTTCCAGCTAGCCCTGGGATCTTGCCTCCCAGGAGGTGCTTCAGGCAAAAGAAGTAAAAGGAAAATCATGTTTCTTTAGAAGAAGGAAATTCCCATTTGCTGCCATGGATTACATTTACGCTACCCGGCTATGTCTTGAAACTAGTCTGTTTCTTTGTTCCCGCATGCATTCTGCTATTTATTCAGTCCTAGTGCAACCACAGGCAGATTTCCTGGGGCATGAAGTTCCATGGGTTTCATAAAGCACCGTGTCGTGGTCCCCTTTGCAGTATGTTTGGTTTTGCCTTGATTTTTAATATTTTCTTCTGCCCTGCGCTTCCTCACAGCCTTTTACACCCACGTGGTGTTATGTCTATGCTCTCCCAAACCAGTCTCACATGCCAAAGTTCTTACCAGGGAGGGTGAAATATTCTAGCACGTCTTATCCAACTCATTTATCTAGAGGTTTGCCTTGTGAACAATTTTGGTGGGTTGAAAGAAGATAAAATGTTGGAGAGAAAATAAACATTACCTAAAGGATAGCTAAAGAGTTTTCAGAAATAGGCTTTTGTAAAAGAAAGAAAAAGAAAATGTTTGCGTATTCACATTAATAGGCAAGATTTGTTTTTTAAACTCGACATTGAACAAATTATCTAGAAATAGAACTTTTAAAGTGATTTCTGTTATAACCCTTTAAGTAGAAACCCTAATAACATACTGTTTCTTTTTTTTTTTTGAGACAGAGTCTCACTCTGTTGCCTAGGCTAGAGTGAGTGCCGTGGCGTCAGCCTAGCTCACAGCAACCTCAAACTCCTGGGCTCAAGCAATCCTCCTGCCTCAGCCTCCCGAGTAGCTGGGACTACAGGCATGTGCCACCATGCCCGGCGAATTTTTTCTATATATATTAGTTGGCCAATTAATTTCTTTCTATTTATAGTAGAGATGGGGTCTCGCTCTTGCTGGTCTCGAACTCCTGAGCTCAAACGATCCGCCCACCTCGGCCTCCCAGAGAGCTAGGATTACAGGCGTGAGCCACCGCGCCCGGCCCATAACTGTTTCTTGAACTCTTGATGTAAGCGGTTATTTTGATAGAAGAGGGACATTTAACATCAAGATAATTAGGACAGTAAAAACATGCTGGAAAAACGTATTTGTATCTGTTTATTTATGTCCTAGCAACATAAAATGCTTAAATCACATCTCATTTTTCCGAGCCGAGGGAATTTACCGTGTGTTTCCCCAACAGGAAGTGATGTCCGTGGAGGACGAATCCACATCCTGTTACTGCCTTCTGGACCCCTTTGCATGTCACGTGCTCCTGGACAGCTTTGGCACCTACGCGCTCACTGGAGAGCCAATCACAGACTGTGCCGTGAAGCAGCTCAAGGTGGCGGTTTTCGGCTGCATGTCCTGTAACTCCCTGGATTACAACTTGAGGGTTTACTGTGTGGACAACACCCCTTGTGCATTTCAGGTAAGCCTTTTGTTTTTGCATCATTCTCCTCCCGATGTCATGAAAGTATGGGGTTTCCTAAAGACCAGTATCAATAGAAAATTCTATTGCTGAGAGTCTGGAAAATGACCCTACGCCACTCGTTTGGCTGAGAAACCTATCTCGAAGCAAGAGCCGTGTTCCTGTGTGTCCAGCAGTGCAAGAGGAGTTGAGGAACTGGGCCATCAAGAGCAGAGAAAGGGTTCAATGAACACATATGGAGAACATTGTATAATAAATGACGAGACTGACTCTAAGTGTAGTTGGAATTCAGAAAACAAAAGCAAATGCAATAGAGGAGCTGGACAAGAGTTTTTGAGAATTGTTTGCAAACTCTTGATTTAGGAGCAAACAGAAAGGGATACCCTATCAAGAAGGAAAATGGCATGGGGCACAGGAACAAAAAGTTATTTGCTGTGCAGAGAGCAGTGAGAAAATTGCTTGAATCAACTGAAGGTTGGTTGTAGTTAAGAAACAATTATAAATCATACCTATCAGCAGGTAGTTATTTTATATCCTGGACACATAGTCTATTAATTATCAGGGCTACCAGGGCAGAGATGGTTCAAGGTTCCTTTCCATTTTTGGTAGTTTTAATCATGTAAGATTCATTTTAAATTAGCTGCTCACGAAGAGAGCAAGTTTATTAATAGCAGCAAGGATGATGCAGAACTGCTTGTGTAAGCTCTGCCCATATATAAATAGCACAGCTCTCCTGACATACCCCATTCCAGATCTCTGCTATTCCAGTTTTGGATCATTAAGTCCATTATGCAGAGCATTTCCTCAGTAACTAGATTTTAAGACACTGAGCTGGAAAACTCATGTTTACCAATAGAAAAGATACAACAATGACCTGAATTCTGAACATAAGCCAGTCAAGGTGACACAGTGCCAGCCCGTGTTCCCAAACCTCCCCTGACTGTCTCTTAAGCAGCGCAGGTCATTATGAAGGGCACACTTAGAATGGGGCTTCTTTGAGAGCAATGCCATCTCGTAGAGGAAAGAGCTTCGGTGTAAGTAGTTAAATCCTCCTCCTGTGATTGCCATTTTGTACTCTTCATCTGCTCTCCCCGCACCCAGGAAGAGGATTTCTCCAGGAGAAAATACATAACAGACATTCAGGAAGCAAAAGGCAAGGATGAATGTCTAAATAGAGGGGTCCCTCTTGGGGTCAACTGCTCCCGCTAAACAGTTGTAGAATGCACCATGACTCAAGGTGGGTGTTTAGTAACTCAGCTAGATTTTAAAGGCTGAGTAAACTGGAGTCATCATGGAGGATGCTGGAAGATTTCCAATCTCCTGGCTCGTGTAGATGCCAACTACACTGCCAACTACTGTGAGTTGTTCGCACAGCTTGGAAGTCAGCCCTCCTAACCAGTTGAGAATTTTCTTTGAATAATGGTCTCGCTGCTGATGTATACAGCAGCAAGACGGACATTTACCTAAAGACCTGATTCTGCTGTGCCTTTCAGATAATCTGTTTTCATTCCTGTTCACTGCTGCCACATTTTACAAGGGCTCAGCTGTTCACAGATGAGTAGATATTGCTGCAAAAGTCATGAAAACACGGCCCTAAACACAGCTTTTCAAACCACTATCCATGCCTGTTGGTAATCTCCCACTGCTAGGGGAAATGTAATTGCCCCTCTCATTGAATCCAGATATCTTTATTTCATCATTTAGAGGCATTTCGAAAATTAGTAGAACTCTTTAATTTTGCCTGAGAGATGTTTTCCACTAGAAATACCTTCGCCTCCACTTGTCCCAAGTTCTTTACCTTCAGTGATTCTGTCTCTCTCTCTGTCCGCTATTATGGCAAATGGAGCTACTTTTAAAGTTGGGTTTGGTTGTCCTTGTGACAGCTGTCATGAGCAGAAAGACTGTGCCCCACCCCCCCTTGGGGGTTTTGAGAGATCATCGACCTGGGTGAGTAACTTTTTCTGATCCACATACGCATTAAACAAAATCTGTGGCTTTTCTGAACTGAGACTTCCTGTGTCAGGAGACAACCATTTACTCCTTAGACTTAGTTTCTGGGTTTTGTCTCTGAAAAGATTCTGCCTTCTGAATTTTTACTTTGCTCAGTGAACGTGTGGAGGACCTTCTGCAGGGGTTCATTTTGACCCCTTTAATGGCTTTACGTGCAATGTTTAATTAGAAGGGAAATGAGTTCCTAGCCCAATAAAACAGATCCACTTTCTTAAGGAAGCCTTAGCAACTGTTCGGTTTTTGAACTTTTAAATTAGTATTTAGTGCCCCCCAACTTTTTGGTGTAAGCTGAAACTATAGAGTGGTGATATTTGCCGCAACCCTTCATAGAACCCTGACTTATCAAAATTAGTAAATAGTTCTTTCATGGAGTATTTCTACAGAAATTGCCCCTTCTAGAATTTGCTTCCACTGTCATTATAAAGGAAGCATTTGTTTTGATTAGGAAATTGGTACAAGCCCAGTTGAGACAGCTGCTGTGTATATTGCAGTGCATGTCAAGGAAATGATAACAAGTGTGTGCCCAGCTAGAACTGTGATCTCAACCAAGAAGGATTTAAGGGCACAGTTGCATTTTTCACTTCATTTATATCCCACTAGGAAATTACATCCCATAAAACACTTAAAAGCCCACCCTCTCACTGGAAGACCTTGCTGGAAGGAAAGCACCCAGACCTAATGCCACCTGTCCTCTCAGAACTGGGTGGAAGCCAGGCAATGTGGCCCCACCAAAGAAAATTCCTTTAGAGCCTTTTTGGTAACAAGATAGACACATTTTCTGTCTTCAATCCTGAGCCTCCTGCAGGGCTACTCTCCTTCTCATTTGTCTTGGGGGTAGCTCATCTGAATAATAGTAGCATTTTCTTTGCATGACAAAAACAAAATACTTCATGTCCCCAGCCTAAGACATAATTAATTTAGTTTCGGATTTCCAAAGATCTGCTCTGATAAATACATCTAAAACCATCTCTGTGGCAAATTAAATCAGCTCAGATATGTTTATAAAAAAATAAAAATGTCATCTGCCTGCAGGTGAGGGAAGAAAAGACCAAAGGACTTCTTGTCCTTCCTGCTTCTGTGATAATTAGAGCTGCCACTTTATGTGTGTGTGTGTGTGTTTGACATCGCCTCCTTTGATAAATTCAAACCAAAGGTTGAGGCCTGGTGATATATTTTAGAAGCTGTAACATTTTAAGACCTTGCTTTTGGTTATTGTGTTTTATTACACGCTGACACACACATGCAGCTCTAAGAAACCTTGACATAGGGAAAGCAAGGAATTAAGCACTTGCCCTATCTTATCTTAGAAAGAAAAAACAACTATTTCTTTTTCCCCCCATTGCTCCCGGCACTCCTGCTCTGTACCTCTCAGTACTCATTACTTACTTGGCATTAACGTGGATTTAGAATCTAATTTCAAAGGATTTCCTCCAGATGTAGTTCTTGTGTTTATCAATAATGCAACCTTGGGAAATATCATACACGTAAAGCATTTAAAGGGAAACACCACAGCGACATAATTTGTGTGCATATATGTGTGTGTGTGTATAGGTTCAAACAGTTTAATCTCATAAATATGTAAAGTCAGCGTGCCTGTTTTAATATCCCTGAAGCACACCTGGATATTGCTGCCTGTCTCATTACATCAACATAAAGAGCTCAGCGAGGCACAAAGTGCATGTTTCTCCTGGCCACAGCTTCTAGAACTGGATGACTCACAAGCCCAGTGTGAAATGATAAAGTGTAGAACACCTAGGAAAACCACCATCCGCAGCCTTCAGTGCATTTGATATACAAAAACACGGCCAGACCTTGTTTTCTAGTTTCATTATCTCAGATACCCATTTAACAACAGAACCGGGGATTTAACCAGGAGGCCCTTGTCATAGAGGAAAGGAAAGGGAAAAAAAAAAAAAAAAAAAAAAGCAAGGGAGTATCAGGCCTCCCTCTTGGGGTGACACATCCACCACGTGAGTGATTTAGTTGTTGATATCACTGATTTCCAAAGCTGGCTGGGAAGCAGAATCATCCGAGAAACACTTAGAAATGCAGGTGTCCATGCCCAGCCCCTGAGAGTAATACAGTGCCCTGAGGCATGACTAGGACGCCTGTGTTAAGTGCAATCTATGCATTCTACTTGGAGAATGTTTTAAAGCTTGTACTCAAGAGTTTTATTTCTTTAACCCTGAAGCCAGTTGTGCCTCTACGTATATGTAAATACAATTAGTTTGTTACTGGGCTTTTTCATGTTAATAACTGTTTTGTTACAGAATAACTTGTAGTTGGTTCCATATGTGCAGGTTAAAGTATTAAGCTAAAAAAGCAAAAATTAGACGTGTTGTACTTAAATTGGGTGCTCCAAAGCAGAACTTATTAAAAGGTACTCTTTTCCTTTGTGATAATTATAAGCAGATATCCATTTAAAAAAAAAACCCTAATATTCTCTATTCTTCATTTCTAGGACTGTTTTCAACAATGCACATAACACTGGGGCAAATATAGACTGACTTATGTCACTTTATACATAAATCTTGCACCAATGAAAAATTATTTATGGGACAGTTTTAACAACAGTCTGACCTTCACATGACCAAAAAAAAATATCAACCCTAGTTTAAGAAAAGGCAGGGAAATTTAATAGGAAAACACTGAACCACGATCATGTTGCCTTGTTACAGTCTTAGCTGTGCCATTCACCATGTGGCGTTAGGCAAAGCACATTTGGGGAGGCCTTTATGATTTCATCTGTAAACAAGACACTTAGTGATCTAAATCTTCATTCAGTTCCCTTCTATTATGACCATTCTGTGTCGGTTCAAAATATTGAAATAACCTGCATGTGATCTTGAATGAGTCACTGCATCTGCTACTATCAGGTACTTCCCAGTTCACAAAGGCAAGTTAAATTTAAAGAAAAGGGATAGACTGTAGAGAGCCTAGTTCAAATGTATTTAGAAGAGTCAAGATGGTTATTATACTGTGGCTTTAATAAAGTTTTAGTAAGCACATTTCTTTTATCTGTTTCTAACCTTGCCCCAGAATTGCAAAAAAGAGATTAATATATTATCATACTAATAATTTTGCTTGGTTATAAATAAACCCAGGTAAGGAACTGAGGCCTAAAGAAAGTAAGTTCTCTTTCCCAAGATCACATAGAAATGTGATTGGAATCCTGTGCTTCCCTCTTTGGTTTATCAGATTAGAACTCTTTTGAGTGTGTCAAGATCCCAGAAAGAGTCTTATGCACCTCAAAACCTGAGGAACATCACTCTAAGGTAAAATACAAAGTCCTCAGCAAGGCGAGCAAGAATTCATGATCGGTTTTCTGCCTTCAACTTCCATCAGCTCCAGCCGCACACTTTCCACCCTGACTTTCTCTGCAGCTCTGTCTGCCCACCAGGCCTCTGTACCCGCCCTGCCCAGTGCCTGGAATGTCTTCTCCCTCCTTGTTGAGTGGCTGACTCCTATATTGACTTCGAGGTTCAGCTCGAATATCACCTCCTCCAGTAATCCCCTGACGCCTGGCCTGGCCTGGCCTTCCTTCTGGGTTAGGCACCCTCTCACATGTGTGTATGTCAATGCTTAGAGATTATAGTATTAATATAATCATATGCCTGCTGTTCTGACCCTCTCACTGGACTCCTCACTGGCAGAGACTGTTTCATTTCTGTACGCCCAGTGGCCCAGCTCAAGTACAGCCCTGGTGGACCTTTATTAAATCTCAGCAAAAGACACCAGTGACCTGCATCCATAAAAGGACTAATGTCTCACCAAAGTAGGCATTTAGAATTAATTCCCTTTCCTTCCATTCCTTGCAGCACCCCTCCAGCTACTGGCCAGCACGTTGCTGTACTCAACTCCGAAATCTACAGTGTAATGAATGGCCAAGCACTGTGCTGTCAAGTATGGCCATTGCTAGTCACGTGTGGATATTGAATCTAATGAAAATGAAGAATGTATCTCCTTTTAGTCATTCGGCACATTTCAAGTAGTTAATAGCCACTGTGGCTAGTGGATACTATAATGGGCAACACAGATATAGAACTTTCCTTCATCACAGCAACTTTAGCACTGACCCAAGGGCCCCAAAGAAACACCTCCCCCGTGAACAATACCAAAGAGGAGATAACGGTGACGTTGGAACTGAATCATTCAGTCTTTTAAAATTCAGTCCTTTAAAAAGATGCGAGGAACTTACTAGCAGTTTACGTGTACATGCAGGGTAAAAGTTGGGGATGGCTTCTTCCTGGTCGGAAATGTTTTTGTTGATGTCATTCTACTTATAGACAAGAGGTGGATAAGATGACCAGTCGAGCTGTTTTTACTCGTTGATAATTGAAATGTAAGGTTTATCGTATTTATAAACCTGTTAGCCTTACTTCGTACAATCTTTTTTAGAACCTGGAAAGATTATAGGACATAAAGGACTTCGGTTTTTGTATTTCTTCTAACTCTGCAAGGAAATTATAAGTCAATTAGTGGTGATTTTTAAGCATGGATTTAGGGAGATCTCTAATCTTCAGTAACACTAAAAGCCTCACCTCCACAGCAGTGTAGCATTTTACGGAATATATATTTGTTCTGTTATTTCATTTGTACTATCCACTCTCCAATACTATTCTAAACACCATGGATTTGGAACCAGTTAAATGGCTTACTCAATAGAATGTATGTGGATTGAGTTTGTATTCGAATGTATTGTATAGAGATTTTTCAGTGAAAGATACTGGAGTGTTAACCTCAGGAATGTGCTTGCTGTTTTCCTGAGCTACAGCTAACCTGATCCATGACTTATTTTTTTCTTGCCCTTCGGTATAATAACTTTTATGACCAGTACTACAAATAAACATGATGCATGCACTCTGGAACATTTATTTTAACCCAGAAGAATAAATATCGGATGATGCCTGTGTTATTGAACCAGAGTGGGAGAAGTCTGTTTCTCCGATTATTGTGAAATAAGATGGTGTGTCAGGTTGAGTACAAATACATCCCTTGATTACAGTCATATCAGGATGGGATTCATGCAATTGTGGAAACTCAACCGTATCACAATTTGCATGGGGGCAGGGGAGGTCTTTTAAAGAAAGGCACAATGTGTTTGAAAACATAAGCAACGCAGATAATAAAGAACAATTGTTTCCTTTCTGACCCAATCCTTATTAACTCAGCACCTTTTAGTAATTAGGCCTGAACCTTGTGAGGATATGGCGTTGTACAGATGTGTCTGTTTCTAGAAGACACAGTGGTGGGCATACATATGCAGAGAGAGAAATGTATAAGAAACTGGATATTTCACTGTCGTTCCTGTTTTCTTTTTCCTCTCCCACAGGAAGTGGTTTCAGATGAAAGACATCAAGGTGGACAGCTACTGGAAGAACCAAAGTTGCTGCATTTCAAAGGGAATACCTTTAGTCTCCAGATCTCTGTTCTCGATATTCCCCCCTTCCTTTGGAGAATCAAACCGTTCACTGCCTGCCAGGTACTAGCCAAGTGGGTTTCTAACAAAATAGCTTTGCTCTACCCAGCAAGCATGTCCCAAAATCCTGGTGAGCACACCTGCGTGATTTTCCCTCCTCCTCTAAAGGATGGATTTCATCTCAAAACCGTCACGGAGATGGAACAGTCTGGGCTACACACAGGCAATGAAACCTATTATCGTAGATTCACAAGATTCTAACAGGTGGGGGGAAAAATTGGTGCTTACATGTAAGGTAATTGGACAATTTCTCCTGTCTTCTGTTTGAACTGTTGCTCAGCAAAAGTTGAAGATGCCAGTTTAACAGTGTAGAGTTAAACACTGTTTAACAGTTAAACAGTGAACTTGCCAGTTTAAGGTTTATGTGTTGGTTTGTTTTCTATTAAAATTGGTTCATTGTGAGCCATTGTTTTAAATGAATGTTGGTGAGAAAGTTTTTAAGGATGGTGATTTTGAGTTAGAGCTGTGGCTGGCCAGGTGAGAACAAGAGAGTTTGTTCTTCATAGATGAAGTACTTGTTGCCAAATAAATTGGGCAAGATGAGAAGGAATTATTAGGTTATTAAGTATGAAATGTCCAATTTCCTTAAGTATTTAGTTTGTTGGTTGATAGCTCTGGCATTTCACTGTGACACATTTTGCTTTATTGTGAAGGTGCATCCTCAGTCTTCCAAACGTGGTTTGGTTTGTGATCATTTGTTTTTAGAGCAATTTTTGTGAAACCACGGATAAGTCAAAAATTTGTGTTATTTCCGAATATGAGTTGTGTGGTGCAATCAATGCAGTGCAGACAGCTCGATATATTAATACAAATTGAAAAGCAAAGGAAAATAATCCCTTTTTTAGAGTCCTTTTGTATATATATATATCTAAAGATATTTACATGTTATCGTCCACATGGCTCTTGTTTTGGGTTTCTTTTGTTGTTGTTTTTTAACATGGCAGGAAAACTTGGAATCTCTTTGGATCATTTTTAGGGATTTTGACTACATGCTTAGCATGAAAAGATCTCTTATCAACTGGTGACAAGTATTATCATCCTAAGCAGCCAGCATCATCTGTGCTACAAGTGACAAAACGTTTCCCTAATTCTGGAAAAGCTTTGGGGGCTCACATTGATCTGGAATCACACAGGATGCTTTCAGGCTTCTTTGTTCTGCCCATGACCATAATGTGCAGAATCCTGTGGGTTTTTTAACCTTCCCATCCTTGCAGCATTCATTGGAAGAGAAAAAAAAAACTGCACAGGTATACCAGCTTGTCAGAATGGGGACAAGCCTAGTCACAAAAAGAACCTTGAGTGCCCCCATCATAGTTAGAAAAAAGTTGAACCACCAACCCTTCTAACTGCTAAAAATCAGAATTTTCAAATTGAACAAGGGCTACATTTTTCAGCCTTCTTACTACCCTGGGCTCCGCCCACCCATTTCTGTATAGTTTTAGCATATTCAAGGCAGCATGAACATCTGTTATGGGATGTTCTGAACAATTTTTTTTTGGGGGGTGGGGTTGTTGGGGCACATTCAGCACCTTCCCTGATGGTGAGAGGTTTTCTAAGAATGAATGTATTGTTTATGACGTGCAAGACATTGGTCTCTTTGTTTTCCAGTAAGCAGTGTTCAAAGTGTCTAGTCCAGATTGAACTTGAGAGTTCTGTTAAAACAAGTCCTGATAGGCATGCAAATTCCTCTGTATTAATCTTTATAGGTTATAGGGGCCTCATTTCACTGGGTCTAATGCAAGTGACTCAGTCCAAAGTGAACTATTAAGTTTAATGCTTGGAGATAAAAAAAAAAAAAATCAGATGAAAGAACCATTACTCGCAGCAGCACTTAAACAATAATTCTGACACCAGGGATGGCAGAAAAGGGTCAGGGGGCTAAGTGTCTACGGACCTCAGAGGATGCAGCAGAACCAGCCCAAACTGGAAGGCATTGGCTTGCAACGAGACCCAACAAGCTTTCCAGCTAGGATGGGTTGCATAGAGATTGTGAATGTGTATAAATATTTGCCTATTGTAATTGAGCATAGTTTGAAAGAGTCTTGGAAGGCTGAGAAACAAGTTAATTTTCTCTGCATCAGGAGGCTTGCCACTGAGTTTTCTTTTCCACTTCATTTTCTAACCCCAAATGGCTTTTGTGCTCTATTCCTTTTTTCTCTCCACCACCCTACCACCAACTTCCTTGCCCCTCTCATCAGAGAAATCCCCCAGCTTGTGTGACCAGAGAGCTAGAAAATTGCACAGTTCTTGATGTCATTTCTAGATCTCTCCTTTAATGGGTCAATCTCCATGATATCTCCCAACTTAATCCACGGAAGACCTCTGGTAGCACTGTCTTCCTCTCCCCCCCCCCCTCTTTCTCTAACATCAAATCAGAGATCTGGCAGTCGACATATTGACCTTTGGCACCCAAACCCTACTCTGCCAGGAAGCCTTCCTGTTTTCTCCTGGGAAAGCTGGAATTTCCCAGGAAGGCACCCAGCGTACAGAATGTTTGCCCTATCAGACATCAGCAGACTGCATGAGGAATGGTGTGAGTTCAAGGTTGGGTCCAGAACTACTTCCTGAGACCCTATATGTAGAAGGACCAACTAGATTTTAAATCTTGTTGGTTTGGGTTCTGGAGGGTTACACCTTATAGAGTGTTATTCTACATCCAGCTTTTATTGCTCATGAAGTCAGCTGTGATGGGCGGGAGGTAATTAAAGGCTGTGTCAGCTTTTCAGAGAACTTTAGTAGCACCCATCTTGGCCTTGGTTCAAAGAGAAACTGAGGCCCACCCTGCTAGTACCCCCAAATAAACAATTCCTTATTCCCCATTTTCTTCTCAGGCTTTAAGACTCCACTGCAATTAGGGAGATGCTACTGTCTGCCCTGGAGAATTAGCAATGCTACTCTGGGAGGTAAATAACTCTGCTCTCAGTAGGTTCTGGGGACCTGAGAGCTACTAAATCGCAGTTTCCTTTATTCCTTGCTGGATGTGGGAAGCTGCAATAAACATAGCACAATAAATTATTATATTTTTTTTTAAAATCCAACAAAACACAAAGTCAAGTTGTCACCTCCCTAGAATAAAAGCATCTGTCTTTTCAGCGTGCTATGTATCTTGGAGAACCCAGTGTCTGTCTCCCGCTAGGATGTGATTTACATCCCCTCCATCTGCTAGGAACCTAATTATAATGGGAATCAAAATGAAAACATTTCCGGAATCCTTTAAACACCCATAACTTTGCCACACTTTGTCGTCTCCTTTTACTTTCTACACAGTGCCTCTCGGCTCAGTGAGTCTCTTGGTGTGTTTTTTTTGTTTTGTTTTGGTTTTTTGAATAAATGAAAGCAGAGATGATTGCCCTGAAAACACACTAATCACAGTGCTTCTAATTCTATTATTTTTAAATGTTTTGTTGAACTCTATTGGCAGCTGCTACTCACGTCAACAATAAAAAAAAAAAAATTCCTTTGATACTGTCTTAAAATCAGGCTTTTAAAATGTTTTGATTGTGTGCAGTGGAATGGAAAGAGAAGAAAGAGGATTTTTTTTGTGTGTGTGCTGAGTCGCACTTCTTTCTGCAAGGGAAAATTATCTCTGCTGTGGGCATTACTCTCTTAACTTCTCCTTCAGTATTTTTAGGAGAAGATAGAGGAAATCTAGCAACTGAGACCAGAAAAGACACTTTTAAAAAAGTGGTCAGTGCCATTTTCTTAGGAAGGTAAATATTACCAAGAATTCAAATCTACTGCAAAAAATGCAGGTTTGCTTAAGAGCTAGGCCTTGACCTCGCCTTCTCTCTAGCCCTGAAGTCCAAGTACTCACGTTGTACTATGACGACTCAAATTTCCATCTTAGAAAACAAAAACCTCCTTAGGCAAAAGCACCTCTTAACCACAGCGCCCTAGGTTATAGTTACTTTGCACTGTGCCTTTCAAGAAAAGTAATTCTACAAAAATGTACTGGTTTGAAAAAGATAGTTCATTTGAGGGCTGTAAAACTAAGAATGGAGAGAATGAGTACAGGACAACAGATAGTGAAGCCCTTGCACCCAGGCAGGAGGGTAGGGTTAACATGGCGGTCACCAAGGGGCCATTGGAACCACCCGCCTCCCCCCAGGCAAAGAAATCATGTGATAAATGCAGAGTTCCAAGGTGGCCTGGTCACACCCATAATTAGAGGTAAAAGAGAGGCCATGGTGCTGTGCCCTGAAGAATACCAATGAATTGCTTTTGTTTCCCTCTTCCATGAAGCCCAGCTTCCTCACTAGCTCTGTCTTGTAGAGATGGGAGGCAGAGAGACTGGTGAGTAGTTGACTGCAGTTAGCCACACCATGTGTGATGGGCATTGGAAAATTGGAGAAGAGTGGCAATGGCAGTTAGCCATAACCATGTGTGATGGGCATTGGAAAATTGGAAGAGAGATGGTTTCCAAAAGGTAAAGTTGCCAGAGAAGTAAAGGCCAAATAAAATGATGTGTCGTGCTTAGGAGCATCATGCCAGGGATTGGGGAGCATGAGCTATTAATAGACACCAGAGATGTCGTTATCGGAACCCTCCACGGGGAGATGGCAGCTGGGCATGTGTGGGCAGGTGGGATCTTGTAGAGTACAGTAGGCAGAGAAGTGTAGGAGGCCGAGATGTGGAGGAAGATGTGGCCTGGTTTGCATAATGGAAGAAGGCTCAGGAGGAAAAAGAGGGAAAGAGTAGGATTAGACAACAAGGAGAAATGGCAGAACTTGTAAGTGCATATTATGGCACAGGCGAAAAGCCATTTTGGAGTGTTTTAGGGAAAATGACTTCCTCTAAGAGTGGCCAGGAGTCCCCAATCGATCAGAAGTGCTCTCTGCTGTGCAGAGTCTACTACAGGAGGGAAGGAGAAGAGATCATAAGTAAAACTGTTTGTATTAGAAGAAAGTGGGAAAGAGACACTGTTAAAGGTACCGTTAAAACTTAGTGCTGCCTCCAGCATGTTCCCTAGGTGACAGCCTCCCTGTGGAATGCACTGGTGGCACCTTTCAATGTGGCCCAGCTGCTCTCAGTTTCTAAGAGAAGTTCTTCAAATCAAAGAGGATGATTTGGTCAAGAAGACAGAAAGCACTCAAGGTATTGCAACCAAGGGGAAATTCAATCAAAGGATTTACGTGCTTACAAAACCTCTGGAGAAACTGCCGGAGCCAAGGTCAGAGAAAGCCACTGGTGATATTAGGAAACCCGCAACTTGAGGGATTTTAGGAAACTGCACCAGCACTGAAGCAGGTGGTTCTCAGGGGAATGACCAAAAGACCCTGCAAAGCTTTCTTGTATTGTCAGCCAAAGCCTTGGAGCCTACAGATGTTAGGGGAGCCGTGATGGTTTCCGCACCTTTTCTCCCTTCCAAATCTAGCCTGAGTGCCTGCCTCTCACTAGCAGAGTGGAAATACAAGCTCCCTGCTGGCAAGAGAGTCTATAAGATGCAGTCTGTAGGCTTCCAGTCCTACCACATAGGGAAGAACAGAGATTGGCAAAGACAACGTTGCATGCTAACACGGGAATAAAGCCAATGAAATACTAGATAGAGAAGCTCTATAGGTGAGACACTGAGTCCTTTCTGTGCTTCTTGAGATGATAGTCCATTGCCTTTCCTTTATTTCAGGATTAATAACAGAGAAACAAAACAACCCACAAAATCATTATATCTGCTGCCGAGATGCATGATAGAAGTGAATGTTTGGTTTTGTTCTCTTCCCTCTAAAGCTGTCTCTCCTCTCTTCAAGTGTGCAGTAGTCTAAAATAGATCCCTCCTGGCTGGACCCCCAGGAAGTATCCAAGATCAAGATCTGTGAGACTTGCCATAGAGAAAATTAGGAAATAACATATACAAACAAATGTGTGCCTCAGAGCTCAGGAATAGCTAGATAGTTCTTCAGCATGAAAAGACTGAATCTCAGTCAAGGTCATTGGTCTCATGACACATGCTGACTTCATCTCCAGCCCCATGTCAGGGTCCCAAACTTCCAGACTTGCTACGTGTTTTGCTACCTTTCAGTTTTGGTATTGCAGAAAATCGTATTTTGAGCAACAGGTAAAAGAGCAAATTGATGATGTGAGAAATAGAGGAAAACGTGAGGATGAGGGTTGCTAGAGGCTGGGTGTGCATGGTCATTGCCAAGGTCCCTAGCCACATTTGAGTAGGAAGGAGAGACTTCTTAGTATCTGGAAAGATTTCAACACCTGACTTCTCCTTTACATTATTGTAAAGTCCAATGCCCAAGCACAGTCCAATTGGTGGCCAGTACTGGGTAGTGCTAGGAAAAATGAGTAATCTGTACAGATTTGATAATTTCCCTTCTTATTTAGTAAAAAATATTATTGCCAATTTGTCTATAAGTCCCTTGAAAATTAGGACCGAACCTCATTTGCTATTGTTTCTTACTGTTTGCCTAGTACAGCGTCTGGCCATTAGCAGGCCCCTTACATATAATTGTGGAATGGACAAACAGAACTAGAGGAGTTGGCAAGCTAGATCACTCCACAGTGGCCCAGTGCGTCTGTCTCTCTCTGGGATGTGTGTATATGATTCTGCAGTAGATATTTTTATGCTTGATACATTAGCAATACTGCGTTCTCATACCACTCTGCATCAGTTCATGGCATGGGGATAATTTCTCGCCATTTCCTTAGCATTATTTTTATTTAAATGAGAAGATGACATCCTACCTTAGGCTTAAGTAGAAGGATGGACCATAGGAGTCTTCTAAAGGATAATTTTTTTTTTTTTTAGTGGGGGGAAAAATGATGATTAATTTTGGATGGTATTCTCTCTAATTGCAAGTGTCACCAAGTGAAATCTGAGCTCTTGCAGTGCGGTTTTAGAATTCAAATGTTATTGAATTCAAATGTTATTGATTGGAATTGACATTAATTACTTTTGTGCTGCTTGGCACATGCTGGAACATTATTTCCACAACAATTCCACCAAAGTCGCTCGGGCAATTATCTCTGCTGCAATCATCGTTGCCATCACCATCATAATTATTGCTATTAAGTCTCTCCTGTTCTTGGTTCATCTCAGCCAGGCTCTGCACACCCTACCCCTCTCTCCTGTCCTCCATCTCCCCTGCAGGAAGTCCCGTTCTCCCGCGTGTGGTGCAGTAACCGGCAGCCCTTGCACTGTGCCTTCTCCCTAGAGCGCTACACGCCCACCACCACCCAGCTGTCCTGCAAAATCTGCATCCGGCAGCTCAAAGGCCATGAACAGATCCTCCAAGTGCAGACGTCGATCCTAGAGGTGAGTCCTCGATCTACATACGGGCCATTCGACCCCTGTTTAAAGGACAATTTAAAGAACAATAAAGCCGTACCTATCTCAGCCTATTCAGGTTCTGAAAGAGCTTCAGAGTGTACGAACTGTCACTCTTCTTTACTAATAAGGGAAAATAAACTTTCTCAGGCTGAGGATTGAACTGAGCCTCCCACTCGACAGGGACAAACTCAAGGCATCAGAGAGCTCAGATTATGGAGGGACCTTCAGGAAAGGAACTGGTCCAGGGCTTTTTATGCACAAAACTACAGGAAATTTCATAGCCCATAGTAGACTTGGGGTATCAGCTGGGATTCATCCTGGGCTGGAGCCAGCTGGTGCAGTTGGGACATCATATACCACAGAGGAGGGGCACAAGGTCACCATCATGCCATTTTTCTGCCGATTCTGACTAGTTCTCCAGAAGTCAGTTGCCCTATATGTGCTATTTCACCTTCGGGGCCAGGGCTCCTCATCCTACATTGTCTCACGCTGTCCACATCCACAATTTCACTCAACCTAGATTCATCAATAATGATAATATAAGGAGGACAGGGTAGATATCAATCTCATTCTATAAGGTAAGGAAATGAAGGTGCAAAGAGGTAATGGACTTTGTCCAGATCGTACCACTATTGAAAGACAGAGTTAAAGTGGGACTCAAAGTGCAAAAAGACATCCGATGGTATACTGTGGCTCTAAGTTGCCCCAAACCACTGAGTGACTACATGGCTTTGGACGTGAGCTTGCAAAGTAGACAGTAGCAATCTCTCCTGAATGTTTCTTTGGGGGTAGAGGGTGAGGGTTATAATGCTTTTGTTTAGCAGTTGTAAGGGCATTCCTGGCTAGTGTAGGAAAAT
>VSMD01027256.1:0-25335 GCA_008750895.1 Mirza zaza | reverse complement strand
TGGATGTGTCGGTGTCCTTTCCCACATTCTTGCAAGTATTCCTGACATCCTCTCTGTGGTTGGCCTCCATCATCCCCTGACGTTATGTTTTTACTGCTGGTGCCCGAGTCTGCCGGGCGGGCTTCCTGTGTGCGCCCGGGCCGGGCGTGGATGCGGTGGGGGGGGGTATCTTTAGGGCATGGGATTCAGAGTCTCTTTAAAATTGAAAGCTTATCCGTTGTTGATGAATGGCCAAATATAAATGTGTAGCACCTTGGTTAATAGGCTGCGATGAAATCGAAGGTGATCTCTTCTAGGAAATCCTCATTGAAATATTGCTCATTTTGAGTAAATCTAATAGTACGATGAACCAGGAGCTTAGTGGAAACAGTACAGGGTGCAAACGGGAAGATTTGTGGGTGCTTTTCCTTCCTGAATTTGTTATCTCTGCAGACGTGAAGAACATCAATATCGTGTAGGCTTTCTCCAGGGTTTTCGTGTCCGTCGCAAGTTACGCAGAGCGCGGCCCTCGCCCGCTTGGCGCTGTGGCCTCCGCGGTGTCGTGGGCCCGGCCGCCGGTGGGGAAGCGCCGTCTTCCCCTGAGTTAGCAGACTTCCCATTTTCCTTTCCCGGTGGAAGCGGGAGCGTGCTTTCCCGGACCACTTCTGGAGGTCAGAGATGGCGTCACGGCTCTTCGTTTGGTTGTCGTGACTTCCGTGCGGCCACCCCAAGCGTGGGTTTCGTTACCGCCTCCCCGTGAGGGCAGAGCAGAGGCTCTGGCGGGGGCCCCTGCCGCACGGCCGGGTTCACAGGCTTGCCTTTCCTTCCTGCGCGAAGCTGGAGTTGACGTGGAGCCTTTCACAAAGTGCGTCAGACCGGTGTCGCCGTTTCTCTCTCTCTCTTTCGTCTCTTATTTTCCGGCGTGGCTTCCAATACCCCTCCGTGGACTCGCGCCCTGCAGCCTGGGCCTGCCCGCTCCGCGCCGGGGGTGGCGTGCGCGGTCACTTCCCTCCCGTGACGGTGGCGCGGCAGCCATCAGACGTGGCGTTTGGGATTCAGGTGAGTGTGCTTGGTCTTCTGACATGCTCTGCGCAGCAGCGAGCCGGTTCCCCTGCGCGCTCGGACATCGCAGCTACCAGGGTGCCGCCCCGACCTTGGAAGGTGGCCTCTTTGCTTGCCCTTGGGTGTCGTCTCGTTCGCTGAGCTGGATCTGTAACCCTCCTCGGGTGAGAGTGACGTCACTGATCGCAAGGGTGATTAAAGTGATGTGATGAGTTGAGTCAACTTGGGCCACCACGTGTTTATTTACCTGTGTATACTGCATTTCCAGTATTTGTTCAGAACGACTTTTCTCAGATGTTTAATAAGAATGAATAATTGAATGTGCTGCAGCCTTCTGCCTTTGCCCCGCAATCCCCTAAGGCCTTTGAAGCTGAAACTGGTTTGCACCCTTGAGGGGTTTATAGAAATTAGGTATGTCTGAGCATGGAAATGGATGGCATGGTGGGAAAGAATTGAGTCCTTAAGTAATTTGCTATTCCCAGTGATAATTAGAAGAAACCCCTCTTCTAGCTCCACTTTCCCAATCATTTTTTTTTTTTTTTTTACTATTTTAGGTTTTAGGGGTGATTTCTTGAGGTATTAGTGGCTGAGCTTTTTTTTTTTTTTCCCTTCTTATGTGATCCTACGGTAAGGTAAGTGGTCTTGGCGTATTGTGTTGCCTTGATGGGTTATTAAATTGTCACTTCGGAGAGATGAATGTGGGCTGTAGAGTCTGTTGTGCTATATATCATCTCAGTCATCAGGAGTGTTTCAGAAAACTGAATAGGAGTGAATTTTTTAAAATTTATGATTGAAATTAGCAATTTTATTAGGTCCTTCTTACAAAAAAAAAGCCTGCAAACTTTTAAAGTCTTTCTCAAAATATACATCTTTGTTCTCAAAAGAGGTCTACAGACTGCCCCATTTGTCGTTTCAAAGGACACAGAGTTCTGGCGGGATGCTTCTGCGCGGGAAGTGGACGGAGGCAGGCACTGTGCCTTGGGCCGTTGGCGCGGGAGGCTGATGTGCCCAGAGATTTACTGTGCATCACCTTAGCTATCATTCCCATAAGTATTAATTTTAACTCCACTAATAAGAAACTGAACAAAAGTGGAATTATGAGTTCAGTAGTATTCTATGAAAGGTCAGTTGTTAAAAAGGCAGACTCTGACATTCTGTGAAAAAGGTGCCTTCATTAATCATCCTGATAGGGAGAGCACGGCGCGTTCTTGACCAGCACCCGTGAACCCTGCCACGGAAAGTTCCGGGGCCTGATGTGCAAGTTTCCATGTAAAAACAAGGATCATTTAAATATATGTCAAGGTAACTCAAGGGATTGCCTTACCTTTGCGATTTGAAGGTGTATGTGTAGAACATCTCGTGAAATATGCATGACTATTTTGAAAAAGGAAAAACACTTAATTTTTAACAGGTAAATTATTACAGAAACAGACACGGCTATATTCATCTTTTTTGTTGTTGTAGCTCAAGGTGGTCACGTATTTTCGAGGGGATGGATGGACATTTCCTATTTGTGTCATCTACAGATATTGATACAGTTTCTTTGTTTCTTTTGCACTTGGTATTATTAATGGCTTAACTTGTGCACTTTGGCCCTGTTTTACAAAACAAACCATGTCCGTTTTCTTATTCTTCGTTGTTTTTTCTATTTACCACTGTTGCAGAGCACCTACTATGCATGACGGACTTAGTCAGACATTTCACACTAAATGATGTGAGTATTTTATGTGTCCTGCCAATTCGGTGTTAAAGTTCAATACGAACATATAAATTATTAAGCAGTTAGCCAGTGACACATTCATCAGCCGAGCATCTTTTATTGTGGCCTGTTGACGGATTATTTTCATTCAGCCGTTGAAGCGCAGTGTCGCTGGAGCTGACGTCGGCGGCGTCTGGATTCTTTGTCTTCGTTGCTGCGGAGTTTCGTGGAAGGCGTCTGAGTGGGAGGCGAAGGCGGAGCGTGCCGTGTCAGTATTTCTTCTCGGAAGCAGACGCCCTTCTAGAGCCGACTTCTGCAGATCGCGTGTTTCCTTCCTGTCCTTGCCTGTCTGGCAGCGTCGCGTGAGAAGGGAGGCCGTGGGGGTGTGCCATCCTTCAGTCATCCGCCTCCAGCTGGTGCCTTGGTGTTTGTGAAGACTCGGGAGTGTTTGTACGCTGCGGTTCTCCCGCTAACCGGTCCCCTGAATCTACCTTTCCCTAATCCGCGTCGCTCTATTACGGCGAGGAGGGAGTAGAGCCGGGCCGCGCCGTGCGCCCTGCCGGGGAAGGCCCTCGGTTCCGGCTCCCTCGGTGCAGACGGCCGCTGGCACTGGTCAGGGGCAGCGCGGTGGGCTCAGAGACGAGGTCGGGGGCAGCCTCTCCTGCCCTGTTAGGCCCCAAACTCGAAGGGAGCAGAAGCTGCCGGGTGCCCCCGTTCCCTGCCAGCCCCAGCACACACTGCTGTCCGCTGTGGTTACGCGGCTTCAGGCGCAGAAGCAGAAGCTCGGCGAACTTCAGCGATCTGCCGGGAGTCACGCGCGGCTGTTCCTACAGGCTTACCGACGTCCACGCCGAGGTGGCCTGTTGTCGCCCGTGTGGTGGCTGACGTCCCGATGTCCGTGAGGACGTGGAGCCCGCCCCCAGCATAATCGTGCCTGGGGAGGGTCCGGTCCCCTCTCACCGAGACGAAGTTGATCAGAGTCCACGCACGGCACGAACTGCTACGTCGGCATTGTTGCCGTTCTCTCGTTGCCGTAATTTTTGCTTAATGGCTGTTTGTGCTACATTGACCAGGTCCATGGATTGCTTAACATAAATGATTGCATTTGCTTATGATTAAAAACTTCCCACATTAGGAACGCGGCACCCCGGACTTGTAAATGATTTGTTGTTAAAGTGTCACACTTCATTAGCTGCGCCGTTGACTCCGGAGTCATTGTCTAAGAGTCAGGGACACTCGTAATGAGCTGTGTAATACGGACCCCCTAACAAAATGTAAAAAAAAAAAAACAAAAAGGGACACCAAGTCTTCCAGGAGCAGCTTAGCATGCAGATAAGAGGCCCGAGAGCCGAGCGAGCCGCCCCAGGCTGCGGGCTGACTCGGAGCGCGTGGCTGAATAAAGCCTTTTATGGCCAGAGCAAGACTTGTTGTAAAACATTATATACCATTCACGACCAAAATCCTTCAAAACACTCTGTCGCCATTCCCCTCTGAACTCCATAGCTTAAGTTTTAAGCATCTTGAGAGTCTCTTGATAAAGCATTGGGATGAAGAAGGAGGAAAAAAACAAAACAAAACAAAACCATGTCACGGCATGGGTACCGCCCGAGCCTGGCTGGCACCACGCCAGCCCTTGCCGTCGTCCTGGAGTCCGACTCGGTGCCTGCCTGATCGGGATGGCGCAGCATAGCCCGATCGCCTGGTTTAGTAATGTGGGCCGTTACGTGGCGTATTAGTAGAGGGACAAATCGGCAGAGAGACAGAACTTCCTGAAGTAACTGCATCGCGAGGGATGGGCATGTTTTCGAGAGACATGAAATTCTCGGAAGCATCTCTCCGGGTCAGCGGACTGGGTGTTAATTTTTCCGACAGCGCTGGTAGGAGCTTGCTTTTCCTGCCACGAGTGGAATTGGGTCTGCTTTGTAAACACTGCTCTGTGACGCTGACTGTGGCCAGGGCAGGGGATGGGCCGGGCCTGGGGTCCGCGAAGACTGGGCTGAGCCAGCCCCGACTGCCGCTCCCGGCTGTGTGCCCCTGAGCTCGCTGTGCTGCCCTCTCTGAGTCTTTCTGTGAAAGTGAAGTTGACAGCAAGCCCGTAATAACTGGGGAGGAATAAATAAGAGCACAGATACATCGAGTTAAAACTGTGGTTGGTATAGAGCAGGCGTCCTCAAGCTACGGCCCACGGGCCACGTGCTGGTGTTCTTGCCCGTTTTTTTTTTTTGCTTCAAAATAAGATATGTGCCGTGTGCATAGGAATTTGTTCATTGTTTTTTTTTTTTGTTTTTTGTTTTTTTTTTTTTGAGACAGAGTCTCGCTTTGTTGCCCAGGCTAGAGTGAGTGCCGTGGCGTCAGCCTAGCTCACAGCAACCTCAGTCTCCTGGGCTCAAGCGATCCTCCTGCCTCAGCCTCCCAAGTAACTGGGACTACAGGCATGCGCCACCACGCCTGGATAATTTTTTCTATATATATTGGCCAATTAATTTCTTTTATTTATAGTAGAGACGGGGTCTCGCCCTTGCTAAGCCTCGTTTCCAACTCCTGACCTCGAGCAGTCCTCCCGCCTCGGCCTCCCAGAGTTCTAGGATTACAGGTGTGAGCCACATAGTTTTTTTTTGTTTTTTATTTTAAACTATAGTCCGGCCCTCCAGTGGTCTGAGGGACAGTGAACTGGCCCCCTGTTTAAAAAGTTTGAGGACTCCTGGGCTAGAGTAAGTCTTCAGTCCTCTCTTCAATTACAGACAGCCCCGACCGACACAGGATGGCCCAGCTCAGTTTTTTGGCTTCACGGTGGTGCAGAAGCAACACGCATTCGTAGAAACCGCACTTCGAGTTACCCATGTATGTACCCACGTGTCCACTCCGTGTTCCCCCTTCGGTGCGGTGTTCGGTAGACTACCCGGGAAGCTCAACGCTTTATTCTGACCGGACTTTGTACTGGATGGTTTTGCTGGCGTGAGTGGTCCGAGCGTGCTTAGGTGAGCTGGGCTGGGCTGTGACGTTTAGTAGCGTGGGCACGGTAAATGCATTTTATGCTCAGACGTTCTCAGCTTGCATCAGGGGCGTGGGGACGAACCACAGCCTACGTGGAAGAGCGTCTGTCTGAACGCCCGCTCCCGGCTGCGTGGCTCAGGGCTCTTGGGGCAGGGCAGGATCAGGTGAGCGCAGAGCTCCGGTTTCCAGCGGTGTGCCTTGCCCTGCTGGCCGCAGCCCTCTGTTGGGGAGTCGGAGCTCGGGGGTCCCCAGGCCGCCTTCCGCGGCTTCCCTGGAGGACGGGGCTTTCCACGGTCAGTGTTGTGCCCTCAGCCACCACTTCCAGCCCCGCATTCACGTGCTCTGCAGAGTTTCACTGCGTTACCTAAACATTCTTTTCTACCTATCGTGAGAGGTCATTTTTTAAAATTGTAAGTTTTGGTCGTAGAAACTAATTTTTCAGAAAGTTGAGAAGACCTGGACGCTGTGTGAGCACGAGGGTCTCCGTGCTGCCGCTGCCGCCGGGCCCTCGCCCTCCGGCTCCGAGGCAAGGTCAGGCCGGTGGGTGCTGGGAGAGTTGCTCTGTCATTCATGGTTGCTGACTTTCGGAGCTCCTCGGTACAATTAAATGCACTTAACCTTAAAATTGCCCGGAACGTGATCGAGCCTCCGGTTCACAAGCCCCTTCCGGTTCGTGCGGGGCCTCGCTTTGATCGTTAGGAGGATGGATCGTCCTGCGCTGTTGGGAACGGACAGTTTTAATGGTCTAAACGCCCGGTGGTCGGGAACTTTTCCACCCCGCGTCTGTGCGCAGCGGGTCCGGCCGAGGTGAAATCGAGACGCCGTCTGACCTTGCTGTGTCCTCCTCGCCGAGAGTGGCCAGAGGTGGTGAAGCGGCAGGCTCCGCGGGCTCGGGGCCCTCAGGCAGCGCTGGGAGGGCTGAGGCTGGACGGGAAGGCCCCGTGGTGAGCGGGACTAGGGGGCCTGAAAGCAACTTCCTGCCCCACCCCTCTTCTCGTCCCTTCCCTCTCCCTTCCCTCTCCCCTCCCCTCCCCTCCCTCCCCCTCCTCCCCCTCCTCCCGGCAGTGCCCCGTCCAGGACGCCTGCCCTGGTGGCCCTCTGGCCGTGCCCTGGGCAACCCCATCTGGAGTCCCATGTCTTGCCTCCTTGCCGCCTGGGCCCGGGCTCCCGGCACCCACCTCCAGCCACTGCCCCCAGGTGCCCCTGCAGCAGAGCGCCGGGTGCACCCCCCACCACAGGCTCCCGCTCCCGCGCAGGCCGCCTTGACTTCCCCACCTGCCGAAAACCTTCATACGGAAAGACGGGGCGCCTTAGGAGGCCACTGTGGTCTGCCGCCTCGGGGCTCAGAGGAGCAGGTCCTGGCCCGGTCCTGCGCCTCTGAGCGTGGTGGCGCCAGGTCGGCCTGGCGCGGAAGCAGCCCGCCGGCACGGTGGCCAGCAGAGTGGCCGAGGACCCTCACGGGATGTGGTGTCATTTCCTCGTACGTGTGGAATTTAGAGAATTATGGGTACCTTGAGCCTACTGACAGGTAAAAGACAGTAAAAAAATAGTGAGAGACACAATCCACCCTCTGAACTGATCTACAAGGCTATGAAAGCATCACTTTGAATAATATGCGGGAGATGTGTTAGAAAAATGTAATATTGGTGTGTGGACCCCTCAGCCTCTCTGATGAGTGTTGCAATATATCTTGTTGAATGATGAATATGCTGCTGTGTGTTTCAACTGTTCTGTCTTGTGGCTGGGAGAAAAATATATTGAAAATGAATGTAAAATATTGAAATTTAGAGGTTGTTATGCTCAACTATAACTTCTCGTTCCTTTGGATGTGTTAGACACGTTACTAATTATACGGCGTGTAAGCCTGCACCTGTACCAGGTACCACGTGCGAAGTACGACATAAATTCTTCATCAGCTGTGTACTCCTGCCACCGCCCCGAGAACGCGGGAGCGTGCCCTGAGCAGCCCCATCTCCCGGTGGATTCACGGCTCTAACCTGAGACCCGGAAATTATTTTGATGATCGAGTGTTACTGGGAGCAGTTCCTTCTGCGGCGCAGAGCGCTGAAATGTCACTGTCCCGAAGACCCCCGAGTACCCAGAGCACCTGGCGCCTTCTTGCTGGGAGTTGGGCCCAGGTGTGTCGGGACGTCAGGGCGACCCCCGCCAGACTGGAGACGCAGGTCTGAGCTCGGTCCCAGGCCTGTTGTCACAGCCCTCCTTGAGGACCAGGTCTGTTCCTCCTCTAGCTCCACTGGCCGCTCCCCGGAACGTGGTTGTATCTGTGATTCCCAAGCCCCTTCCGGTTCATGCAGGGCCTCGGTTGGATCCTTACGAGAATGGATCATCCTGGGCTGTTGGGAATGGACTGTTTTTAATGGTTAAATGCCCGGTAACTGAGGACTTTTCCACTGCACGTCTGTGCGCAGCGTGTCCAGCGGGAGGTGAAGTTGGGTCCCTCTGTCTGGCCAGGTGTCCGGGGCTGAAGGCGGGGGTGACAGTCTTGGGGAAGTGGCACTATAGCACGGTCCCCTGGTCTCTGCTTTAAGCTACCCACCCTCACAGTGCCGGGAGGATGAGGGATTGGGCCCCCCTGCCGACTCCTTGGCGTACGGGGTCCTGGGAACACAAGGGGAGGGAAGCCCCGCGGCTGCGCAAAAACATTTGGCAAAGGCGCGGTGGAGCTCTGCCCATCTCATCCACCCAGGCTGTAGAGAAGCGTGTTCAGAGCTGTTGCTCTAATTCTCGGATTGGAAACCGACCTGACTCTTCTGACGGGGCCTGAGCGAGCGTGAGTGGAGCTGCCAGGCTGTCCCCCAGCACCCTCTTGCCACCCCTCACCTCTGCTCCCAGCCCTGAGGGTGACTCCACCTCTTCTTTCTCTGCGTTCTTCTGCAGCTGCCCTCTCTGGCGCGGCCCGGCGTGGCCCTGGGGTAGGTGCTGCACAGGCGGCATTGCTCAAAGGGGGTGCACGTCCCCCTTGGCAGCGACTTGGGCCTCGCCTCTGTGTCGGGCATCCTAACACCCACGCCCACGTCCGAGGACTGTGGGGGACTCTGCGCACAGTCCTACCCACAGCTGCAGTCTTATATCGAGAGGACACAAAGCCAACAGCAAAGGGAAAAGGTGCAGGCGACACAGTCCACGGGAAGCCAGGCGCAAGCTTCTGTAGTTCTCTCCCAGGGGAGCCACTGAGCATGCACTTAATTCCTCCAGAGCCAGGTTGCGGCCACACCTGTGCAGCGCGGCCCACCGGGGAGCTCGTTAGAGACTCGGATGTTGGGGCCTGTAAGGGGGGCTGGTCAGGTAGGCACCTTCTGTGTAGCACATACCAAAATCCGGACTCTTGGGAGGAAGGCAGGTATTCAGCATAAACCCCATGTGATAGGGAGCCACTCTTAACGGGGAGTGACGGGAACCGTCCCCAAATCTAAGTGCCCAGGTGCCCACCGAGGATCAGCCTTGCAAGCAAGCGGCCCGTTCTAAGGATGGCGGTTTTGGGCCTACCCTGTCAGTCTTTTGCATGCCTCTCGGGGTGTGGAGTTTGTCCACCCCTTGAATCTGGGCTGTCTGGTGACCAAGCTTGGTCAGTGGAATATGGCAGAGGTGACACGGGGTGTCCAAGCCCAGGCCTCTAGGGACCTTGCAGCTTCTGCTTACGCTTGAGGCCATCATGTGGAGAAGCTGGTGTGGGTCCCTTGCGTATGAGAGACCAGGTGTAGACAGTGCCAACCTTGGGCATGCAGGAGAAGCCTCATGGCCGGCCCAACCAAAGCTGGTTTGTCACTTTGCTGGCATGAGTGACTCCATACTCCCTCATGGCCTGCCCAACTCCAGCTGGTTTGTCACTTTGCTGCCAGGAGTGATGACTCCATACTCGTACCTGTCACTACTTAGCTGACACCCTGGAGAAGCTGGTGCTGTTGACTCCTGGCCGGCTGTGAGTTCTGTGAGGGTGAACATCGTGCCCTTGCCTTCCCCCAAGGGATAATGTGCATACAGGAGGTGCCGCTTACTTGCATGGAATATAGATACGTCCCGCCACTGACTCTGCGTTCATTCCTGGCCTTGGACCAGTGAACGTGTGATGGTGGGATGGCTGCTGTGCCTTTCAGGTGTGCCTCACCTGTGCAGGGAGGGCCTCCGCCCATCGCACGCTTTGAGGACGGGGACGTCGGAAAGTTGGTGGGGTATTTCTGTTACCTCCAGCTCTTGTGACGCAGGCTGTGGCCGGCACGTGGACATGCGGCCGTCGAGGGCGGGTGGGGGGCTGTGCTCTTGGGCACAGCGGACTCCGCACTCCTCGCTGGGCGGGTGACCGGGAGGTGCCGAGTGCTGGGGTTCTCGTTGCTGGACAGGAAGAGGCTCTCAAAGGGGACGGCTCCTGAGCACCCTCACCTGGCCCCCGTTTGTGTAAGGTCGGATGTAATGTGCTTTTAGTAGCCATGGTGTTAAAAAGATAAGCAAAAGACGGGGCATACGCTGAAAGTAGTAGCTCAAACATTGTGAGCTGCTACGAAACGTAAGGTGTTACTGGAAATATTCCCAGCGTTAGAAAGTGAGTTCCTTAAGGATTCTCTAGTATTCCGTGTCAGTTGATTTCAATTCACGTTCTCCGGACATGGTTCGGGCACCATCAAGTGCTCTTGAGTTACTGAAACGTCATCTGGCTTCCCGGGGGTTGCTGCTTCTCTTGTCCCTGTGAGCATTTGTTGGATCTTACCGAAGTCCTGCCGTGGTTCAGGTGCCACGCACGGGAAGGGTTTCAGAGCTCGCCCTCTGGGGCCCCAGGAAGCTGGTGTTCCTCAGCCTGTTCTGGGGCCAGCACGCGGCATGGGTCCGCGTCCGTGCAGAGCCACGAGCCGCCGCGGAGAGCAGGGGCTGTGGCCGGGGTCCCTGTCTGGGGCAGCGAGACCCAGTGGCCAGCGAGCCATCCATCATCCGTGGTGATCGATACCTGGGAAGTGCCATCTCTCCGTGCCTGGCGGGCCACGTGTAACTGTTACAAATGGTGCCTGCCTTCGTGAGCCCCGGAGTTTGCCCCTGGGTCCCCTGGCTCTGCGTGGCAGCACGTGTTTTGGGGTATTTGGATTTTAGAAGCCTGGAACAGGGATATAAGCAGAGTTGCTTTGTTGTCTTCCTTCACCAGGCGCAAATGCCTTTCTCTGTGCTTCAGCCGCCTCCGACCTATTCCTGCCCCTCCGGGAGTGGGTGGCGGCTGGCTCCATGCACCTGGTGGCTGTCACTGTCACCTGGCATGGCCACCTGGGAAAACAGCTCCCAGCTTTGAGGCACATTGTTGGTCTGTCCCCAGAAGAGCGACTGCCCCCAGCCACCCTCCACCCCGGTCCTGCGTCCCCATTGCAGACCGAGGAAGACGGGCGTCTCGGGGCAGCCGGTGGCTTTGTTGGCCAAGACTCATGCCGCCAGAGCACAGCGGGCAGCCGGGCCAGTCCCCGAGCGTCCTGTCATCTGGGGATCTGTCCAAGGAGAAACTTCTCCCTAAGAAGGTGCAGAAACTGGGAAGAACTTGGGTTTTTAAGATGCCCCAATAGCGGATTAAAAATCTCATCTCCCCAGTCAAAAGGCAGGAAAGTAGCAACCTTATTCGAAGGGGAAAAAAAAAAATCTCCTGGAGTCTAGATGCAGTATCTTAGTAGTAATAAAAGCACTAGTACAGATTTACTGGTGTAGGAGTTTTAACTGTAATACTGTGGAATGGTAGGTTATTTTGTGTTCAAGAGCTACATTTATCACAAAAATGATGATATACAAATCACTTCCATATCACAAAATGTTCCTGGTCAAAATTGGCTTGAGGCAAGTGATATCTCCGAGTAAACAGTATATGAAGACCATATCTTAAAATGATAGATCACCTAATTTTGTTCTGACAGAGGTTTTTGCCGCAACAAACATCTGTCATTGAAATACCAATTCAGAGATATGGAAGCCAAATTGTAGAGGTTTTCTCGGATTTGTCACTCCTAACTTAAGAATGCTACTGTTCCACATTGTTGCTTTTATAAGATATTAGGCAATGTTGTACTTTAAGGCACGTTAAAACAAAATAATCTAAAGAAATATGCTCGTGCTTTAAATGCAAACCAGCCGTTCACAGGTGCAGAAGTCAGGAATGGGCTGAGACTCACACTGGCTGTTCTTGTGTGTAGACATCACGTTAAGCTTGCTGTAATTCTAGATTTTGAATCCTAGAGTTAATTTCCTGAAAGATGAAACTTGGCATTGTGTCCTCTAGGCTTCATGTGTTCACTTCAGGATTTTTTCTTTTCTTTTCTTTTTTTTTTTTTTTAAGGACTGTGATTATAATGTTATTCCCAAGATTTGAAGTGCCACTTTGGTGCTGTCCTGACAGGGGAGCAGGTTTACAACTCGGGACAATGGTGATGTCACGAGGGCTTTGGGCTCTCCTTTGTCTTGGCATTCCTCCTTGTCAGGAGTTCTCACTCAGGGAGCCTCGCACCTGGGACAAATGTCCTGGGATTTAGAGGCAAGGAGAAAGAATCATACATTTCCAAAGAGGACACCAAAGAACGTCTACCGTACTTCAAGTTTAAAAAAAAAAAAAATTTTTTTTTTTTTTGATCTTGGTCCAAAACTTGATTATATGATAGTTTAAAAAAGTAACGGAATTTCTGAGATGCTTGGGAGACGTTTTAGAGATTTGCCACTGGTGACCGATTCTTACAGGCTGCATAAAGTCAAGTCTCTTTTAAAGGCTCAGTTGCAGTGAGACCTCTGGGAGGTGACTGCACGGGGCTGCTCCCGTGGGCCTGGAGCGGGCCGGGGCTTCTCGAGCAGGATGACAGCTGGCCCCGTGCCCGCCCACCCCTGCCAGCGTCTCCAACCCTGCCACTGCAGCCACCAGTCTCCTTGCCGATTCTCCTAGAGCTACTGCAGCGCTGGTGGGTCAAAGCAGATTCCTGGAACCCAGGCTTTCAGAATGTTAGATACCGTTCCTTGGCACTGTTGCATGGGTCACCTCTCACTTTTGGCCTTTGAATCCCGTTACTATAGTATGAGACCAGCCTGGGCAGGTCTTCCGGCCTGTTCCCCTCCCCGCAGGGTACCCGTCGATGGCTTCAGCCTCAGGCTGTGGGGCCAAACTCCCGCTCTGCCTCTCGGGCTTTGGCGGGTCACGTCGGCTGCTAAACTCCTGAGCTGCGACTTCCTCCTCTGCTGAAATGGAATTCCTGCCCTCGCCTTGCGGCTTCAAATGTGGTGACGGATGCGAGCCACCTGGCCCAGAGTCTGGCCCAGAAAGCCTGAAATAAGTTTTCTGGTGTCCTGGAAAAGTGACGGTGGTGTTGGTGGTAGTAACAGCGGTCACTGTCACCGAGCTTGGTGCTGGCCTGCGGTTGGCTCCGGAGAAACCCAGCACAGGTCTGCCCTCGGGATCCGCTGCCTTTCTGAAAGGTCACACTGTAACCGCTTACCCAAGGCACAGACTGGTCTTCCCAGGACGTCTCTAAGTCAGAGCCCTTCGTCCCGGCTTGCTGGGCGGTCCCTACCGCCGTCCGGCGTTATGGTGAACTTCCCTAACTCGGTCACTCTGCTGCGGAGCAGAGTCCCGACCTGGGAGAGCCGTCCCCGTGGGCCAGAAGCCGTCGGCATCGGGTCGTGGACGCATGGGTGGGACACTCCATTGCTCCCGGCCTTGCACTCCAGACGTGGGGGAGGGGTGGACGTGGAGCCGCGTGTTCCCGGTCGAGCCCAGGGAGTCCTGCACCGGGCGGTTCCCCCGAAGACGGGCAAGCGTCCGTTTGTCGGTGCGTCCTTGCCAAGGGCCACTGTCCTTACTGGTATTGTAGTGATCGCGGGGCGGGGCAGGCTGTGAGTTACTTTTTTGCTTTCCCAGGGAATGAAACATTCCCACAAACGTTTGTTTATTTATTTTTCTCTTGATTTTTATCATGGGAATCTCATTTCCTCCTTTGCCTAAACATTGCTTGCTTTCGACAACTGGGTGTAGACCGACTCCAGAGCTTATGCTTAAATACACCTGTCTTTGAAAAGGGGGGGGGGTGGGCATTCCCATTTCTCTTTACCAGGTTATTTCTGTCCCCCTCCACAGACAGACCCACCTGCACTTCACAGCCACTGCAGGCTGCCCACGTGCCTGGTTTGAACACTGTTGTTAGCTCGTGAAACCTGAGTCCAGACAGTCCGAGAATCAGAGGTTTGGAGTCTGAACGAAGGGCCCCTATGTTCTTCTGTAGTCAGAATCCACGAAGCCGCGTGAGTTGCGGGCTTGCGTGGGTGCTGTGTTCCGCAGGCCCTTAGGACCGAGGGGACCCGGTCAGGTGCTTCCCGGGTACGAGTCTAGTGACAGCTACCGAGTAAACGTCTGCTCTGAAGTTACCAGATGAGCTGGCAGGTCCTCGAGCTGCCCACCTGTACCTCCTGCCACGGCCACCACCCACAAGGACGCACCTCACGTTCTGGGGCGTCAGGACTGCACCTGTAAAGTCTGTTTTCAAAAGCAAGTTATTTTGTGAAATATTGTAGTGAGCTTACTACCAAAAACTGGTGAAGCTGACGAAGTGAAATAAAAATACTGCGGTGAAAATTATTTTAGTGCAACATAATGAGTTCTGTTTTTCATATCTGGCAGATATTACCTACTAAATCTAATCTGCAATGCTGAGAATTATGCCATTTTTTATGATTTGTTTAATTTTGACTGAAAAAAATTGACTATTCATCGATTCTTGACCTGCGAGTATTGAGGAAAAAATTTAGTTAATAAGAATTTTCATGAGGTATAAATTTAAATGTATGAGGATTCTGCCTATCCTATAATACTATAGACATTAATTTAAAAATTCTATAAGAGCCTGAGGGCCTGGGGTGTCTGAAGAGCAGAAAGTGGGAGGCAGTTATGGTTGGTAACTGGTAGACGAGGTCTGCTGAGATGATGCAGGAATATTTTTGTGTTTTTCTCTGTCCTTGGTTACATGTGACTGAGCATAATTGGAAGTTTAAAAACATGTTTATAATCGCGTTGCCTGTGAAGTGGTATCAGTACACGTAAGATAGAAATCAGAGCAGCTGTTAGTGCAGAAAGTTTCTTCCCGGCTCCCTGTAGCTGCGGTTCAAAGAGGACTTTAAAGAATTCATAAGAAATGAAGGCTCCTAATAGTGAAGTTGGGGAATGTGAGTGAATGACATATTCTTCACACACCTCCACTGTCAACATTTCTAATCAAATCACCCAGCCTTCTTCCTCCTCAAATGGTACAGGCAATATTTCCTGTAATAAACACCCCTAAGTCTAATGAGAGGCCCTAAGGCAACTTCAAATGTACGGGTTCATTGTAATCGAACAGTATAATCTGGAGGGCAGAGATGCCTGCTTGCCCGGTCTCGTAACTTCACGGCTTGGGCGCTTTATGAAAAATGTTGTACATTTTGTTTACAACGTATGGCTGCTGTTTGAAGTATTGTATGTTCCTGTAGTACATAAGCTTGGACCCCATAATGGAGGGAAAATCAAGGAGGCAATCTTTCATTTTGTTCTTGTATGAAAAATTCAAAAGACTGAAAACTCAGCCAGAGAAATTTTGCAAGCATATTATTTTCCAATGTTTCGATCAATTTGTCTGTCAACCATGCTGAGAGGTGGAAGGGGCCAGCAAAAGCAATTTAGCTTGTGAGGTCCAAAATAGAAATGTTTTAGGGAACCTTGTCACATGTTGTTTCTTTATATTAGAACCGCCGTGTGTTTTATTTGCTGGTCATATTATGAAGAGAAATTGATATCAATCATCTAAGTAAGCTATGAATATCTGATATAAATTACTTTTATATGCATGCATCAGAATAAAATATAAATTAATCTTTTAATGCATGCAAGAACCTTTAGTGCAACAACAGGCCCCTTGTTTTGGATTTTTCCACTTAACAAAATTCATGCTACATTTTAATTGACTGTACCCAAGTGACACTCTGTGGAAACATCTTGCATATGAACGTTACTGACCTTGCCAGGGCTTTAATTAAGCTATAATCTTCCTACAGTCAGTACATCTGGGATTGATAAACATATCCAAACCATGCTTGCAATCTAAGTGTTGCTTTTTTCAAAAAAAAAAAAATTGGTGCATATATGGGAATTTTAAATAAAGGGTTTTGATTAAGCTTCCAGTTGAAAATTTAGTTGGGATTTAAGATCAGGTAACCTCTTTAGAAGTAGCTAATTCTAAGGTGAATGTACGATTTCAATGAAACTTGTCCGGGAAAATCTGTAATTCTATGATGATTCTGTGTACCCCCCAACACTTTCTCTTCAAATCTTAGGTAACCATGTTAATTCTTGTCCGTAAATAACCTTAACATCAATTGGCTTACAAAGACGCCAGTTTCATTTTGATGTTCAAATCAACCAGAATCTGCCTCCTATACTGTATAGCCTTAGATGTACTGGAAGTGCCTCCCGTGACATGATTCCTCTCCATGAGCTTGATATATCTTCGAGGTTTCTTCAGAATTTAGAGTTACGTATAATAGTTGAACATGCTGAAAAACTTACTATACTATGAGTGCTGATGCATGGAAATAAACTGTGACAGATTAAGTCAGAAATCTTTACCCGTCATGTGGATATTAATATTGTGTTCATACAGAAAATTATCTTGAAACATAATTCACAGTTAAAGATGATGATTTGGGATGGAGACTGTGCCACCGCTAGTTGTTACGTAGCATGCTTGGCTTAGCTGCTCTTTCCTTCAGTGACTGTCTGTGCCATTGCATGTGTGTGCACCCGAGTGATGCTGCATTCATCTTAAGCGCTTACTAATATACAGTGACAGTTTTTCTGGGTTTGTTCTTTCCCTTTTTTTCTTTGGAACTATTTAAAGCAAAGTTAATTATGAACATTCTTATGGAGACAGCTTTGTCTACTTGTGTAAGTTATGTAGAATAAATTCCGAGAAGTTGAATTTAAAATTCAGGTCTTTGCAAAATTGTCTTGTTTTAATTTTTTGTATTTTAATTGAAGTTGATCATTTTCATGTTTGTTGGTCTCTTGTGTTTCCTTGGTGTAAAATGCTTGCTGTTATTTTTCTATTGGGTTTTCTTATTGATTTGTAAGAACTTTTTTGCATAGTAAAGATCATCATTTCTATTTTTGTTTTGTTGTCCATGGACTTTTTTCTTCAGAATTTTTAATGGAGCTAGATTTTTTTTTAACCTTTAATTTTGAAATAATTTTAGATTTACCCAAATGTTGCAAAGATAGTACAGAGAGTTCTAGTGTACCCTTCACCCAGTGTCTCCTAATGTTAGCAGCTCATAGTATGTTTGTCAAAACTAAAATTGACATTGGTTCAGTTGTACTTGGGTTTTTCAATCCATTCCTATGACTTCTAGATATTATGACATGCTCAAACAAAGCCCTTTCTCACCTAGAGACTGTTTTACTTTGTTCTTGTTAATTACCTATGCTTATTTTCTGTTACTTTTTTGGGTTTTCACATTTTTATCTTTGAGTTATTTGAAATGTGTGCTTTTTTTAAGGAGTTGTGGTTGGAGCCCATTATTATTTTCATCCAAATGCTTATGACAATTTTCAATATGTTTTGAGTTACTCCACTTTTTGGTTCCACGCATTTCATAAAGACAAGAAGAAAACTGCTGATTTTGTAGTTTATTTAATGCTTGATCATATTTTTTGGGTGATACCTACTATATGAAAGAGTATAAAATCTAGATTATTTAATATTATAGAAATTCTTCTAAGATCACTGAGAATTATTTCTGTGGATTCTAAATAAACGACTTTGTTTATTTAATAAATGATAATTAAATTTTATATCATTAAGCTATTCTAAGTCACTTTGAAGGAGGCAGAAAGGCCTAACTCAGTACTAACACGTGTACTTAATTTTGCAGCAGTATACCAAGGGCAAAATTTCCACTGACCCAACAACCAAATAATGTATCCCTGGAGTTTAGGGACTGATGAAGCTTATAATTATTAATTTGTCACAGATGATACTGTTATTTATGTATAATTATTCATTTTGAGAATTCGTTTGCTAAATTTTCAGCAAATAGTTGTAGGTCTACCTTTAGCTTTAGCTTTTTGACCTTTTGGGGAAAAATATCACTTTAAAAGAGGAAGTAAATACTTTTTTTTTTTTTTTTGCCATGTATTATAGAATTGCATTAACTTTCAGAGAAAACCACTGGTCTGGGCTTAACCTGTGCCACGGCCGTCCTTTCTACTCTTAGCAGAGTGCTCCTGCATAACTTCTCATTTCTTGAGGTGGCTTCTGGTTTATAACAAACTCACTATATTGAACAGTTTTCTGCAAAATGTTAGGAAACTTTTACTAAGATATGAATGAATAATTTAGTATTTTGATGCATACATGAATCTGTGTCATATTTTAGTAATGAGTTTTTACTCTTTTTAAATACATGTTACATAAATCATAGTTTGGGGTTAAAGAGACATTAGCATTTTCTTTGTACTAACTCTTTGCAGACAGACCCGGGTTCTAATCTTGGCTCTGCCATCCTCTGTGTGACCTGAAGCAGGTTATTCTCTATGTCCAACCTCAATTTCTCTGTCTAGAGAAGAGAATCACACCACTGACTTGGAATGTTGACAGGTCCTACCCTGTTGGGTGCTTGCCACAGGGCCGTGATCAGATATTCCAGCACTTGCTTGTAAACACAGTCCCGCAAACACTGTTGTAGACCACCTCTGTCACGTAGCAAATTTTTCCCTAAGTCTCCCACTTTAGAAATTGTTAAAATTTGCTGCCTTCGTAGCTATTTCAAAGCCAGTTTTTCCTCTTATTTCTCTCACACCTAAGACTCTCATTCCCAAGAGAGAATGGCTACGTTAAGAGGCAGGGTGGGGACCCTCTGACACTTGGAGAATGGAGAGTACCCGGCCGTGAGTTTTGACCCTGGTGGCTCTGGGATCCTGCCTGTCACCAACCTCTGTTCGGCGTCTTCCCTGTTTGCGACTGGAAACAACTAACTTGCAAAGTCGTCACGTGGAGAGATGAGTTTGTAGACTGCCTTTTATGTATTAATAGGAACTTAAGGGGGATAGCTGGATTATTAAGCAATTTAGAGAGATTTTTTTCCATTATCTCCTCTGCTTATCACTGTTTCTTGAAAGCTGTAACAATTTTACTGCAAACAATTTGAAAAGTCGCTCTGGAGTGTGTATATTCTAGTGAGATAAGATTTAAGGCATATTATAAACTTTAAAGAGCTGTTGACATTGGTCACTTGTGAGTTTGTGAACGTTACCTCATTTAAGCGTGTTGTAAGCTCAACGTACTGTGTGTGACATAAAGAATGTTAGTTCTGTTATCCCAGGAATGCCGAAACTTACTGGGATTTCTGTAACAGATTAGGATGACTTAAAAAATCTTACAAATCTTCCACACTGAATTAAAACAAGAGATGAAGATTAGCTGAGCGTTTTCCAAAATGGAAGGAAAAATGGCCATTGTTTTTGATTCCTAATGATGTAACCTATTCTGAAAATTCAGAAATGGGGTTACACAGAGCCACCATGTAAGACCCCCTCGTCGTTAGCTGCCTCCTTCCACGCAGTCACTTGGCCCCACGCTGCACTCTGTGCTAACCTGGGCCTGTGGCAGGCCCTCGTGGTCCTATGGGTCAGGAACGTGGCACCTGGGGTAGCCTGGGTGGCAGTGCTGTCCTCTGGATCGGGACGATGTCGGGTGCAGCCCAGCCTGCCCTGTCTCCAGGTATGCCTCGTGATATGTGGCCCCACCCTGCCACGTAAACGCACCTTCAGCATTTTTGACGTTTGAAGTGCTCTAAGTCATCGGGGATGTGTAGAAGGACATCTTCATGAAAACATCTTTATTTACCTTGGGCATAGCATTGTGATCTCAGGTGAGTGTCCATGTTTTGAAGGGCAAGATACAGAATGAGTTTTGGCTAGTCGTGTTGAGTTCCCTCTTTTGCAGGCTTAATACTGCATGTTTGGAGACCGCTGTGCGTGAGCAGCCTTTCTCCTTTGGCAGCGTGTAGATCCGAGCTGAGGTCACAAGCCACCTTGGAGTCTCTCGGACATCAGCTCCCATGCTAACTCTGTGATTTTTTAGGAAAGTGAACCTATCCATTTCCGTTTTCATTGCCATAGAACAGGAATAAACAGTACCTTCACAGGGAGGCTGTCGGAAGTAAGGAGATGGCAGATGGACAGCTCCTAACACAGTGCCTGGGCCCAGAGAGGGCAGCTCGGGGGGCAGACCGGGCCGTAGCAGTCCTGGGAGGACCACTCCTTAGAAAGTCTGGCGTGTGGTGGTGTCAGGTACTGATTTTCATTTTTCCTCTAAAGTACACAAACCTCCTATTAGGCTTCCCGGGCTTCAAGCAGTTTCATCTGTCCAGAAGACAGCTGTGACCTTTTGAAAGTAGGTGAAAAAGATCTACCCGTCAAAGAATCGGAGCACTTGAAGAGCCAGGAGGAGGGAAACGTGGACTTGCCGGCAAACGTGGACTTGCCGGCACTAAAGCCTTCCCCGAGCGCGAGACCCCAAACGCTGCCTGAGACTGCCGGGTTCCTGGTTCGTCCCTTGCTTCCGGGGGTCAGGGATGCTGGCAGACAGAGCTGAAGAAGGAACACGTCATCGTCCAGGCCCACAGCCCCGCGTCCCCGAGAGCTACTGAGGCCACCAGCATCCCGGAAATTAACCCCGATGACGGACTCCACATTAGGTGCTACAACGAGCTAAGTTCTGTTCAGGTTCACTCGACTAATTCCAGGAAAGTGTGAGACGGAGCATAGCTGTGTCTGTTGCAACTTACTTGTTTCTCGCACACACTTGGAGTCAGTGTTTACTTGGTGCCGTGGGGCATGAAACCCTATCGGCAAGGGGGTGGCCCTGCCTGTGACGGACACCCCCAGGTGGCTGCAGAGTGCACGTTCCCACAGACACGGCGTGGAGCATAAATGCCGCGTAGGTTCCGTGGAAGCTGTTCGGTACTGATTCAAATAGATCCTGGGTTAAACGGGCTTTTCTGGCACAGCCCGGGGATGTGATTTGTTTTGAAAATGTGTTATGAGTTCCAAAAAGATCCTACGTGGAGTATCAGAACTAAAACCTGGTTGAGGATCAGACATCGGTTCAAATCCAAGCCAGGGACACCCTGTCAGTTCGAGAGCTGCACACGGTGTGGGGAAGACAGGCGGGAATCGGGGACTGGGGTATTCCGGGATTTCTGAGGGTGCAGAAGGTTTAGAACCACATCCCGATTCCATGTGCTTGGTGACTTTTATCTCAGGAGACTCAGCCTGCCGATGTCATGGGGATAGCGTTAAAAGCAAGGTGAAGAACCGCATGTCCCTGGACCCTCCAGCGCCTCTCTTGACAGGGCTGTGCTTAGCGTGAGGGTGCGAGGCTGGGCTTGTTGGTGCCGGTGTGTGAGCACGGTGGCTCTGAACTGCCAGGGTCACAGGACCACTCCAGAGTAGGGCGGGAGGGAAGAAGGGCTTGGCTGGAAAGTGAGACGTGTTTCCTTTGACCCCGAGGAGAGCGTGTCGTCGGAGGACTCGTGTTCTAACTGCTAGGTTTTTGTGGTTAAGCGGTGCGAGTGTGACTGTCCCAGAGGGAAGGTGAACGTTCTCCCTGTCAGTGGGCAAGTGGCATCCTTAGGTGAAGCTCCTGCCAGGTGCAGGGTGGAGGCTACACAGCCACAGGGAGGAGCTGGCGGTGGCGTCGCTACTTACCGCTTGTGAGCACCTTTGAAATCGGTGCCAATGTTTTGATCTGATTCAATCTCCGTAACCTTGGTGAGGTGCTCCAGAGGGGAAACTGAGGCATGGGGAGCTACTATAACTGCTCCAGGCCACACGGTTCCTGGGAGGTGGAGACAGGATTTAAAGAGCAGGGAGGCTGGCCCCAGGGCCCGCAGGCTGCAGGAGGGTCTGCAGGGTCCCCTGGAGACGTCCCTGGGGTTGGGTGTGGCTGGGCGGCCCATGCCTCAGCGTACAGTACGCCTCAGTCCACGCACGCCTTCCCCAGACTGGCCCCCCGGGAGGGCCCAGGCTCCTGTCTCCACCTGCCACGTGCAGGAGGAGGCCTGACAGACACCCCAGGGCTGGGCGACCCAGGGAAGCAAGTGCCCTGTGTGCTTCCGTCCTGTTTGGACCTTTGTCGCAGACGTTTACCAGGAGCTGTTGCCCTTAGCGACGTTTCCAGGGACCGTGGCTGCTCTTCTGAGAAGCTCATCCTTACGGCGGCAGACGCCCAGGGTCTTGTGGGGCCACTGTCCCATTCTGGTGTGACACAGCACCAGGACGGTGCCTGGGGGATGTCCGCAGGTGGGTTTTGGTCTGACACAAAGCGGTGCTAGCACAGCACTCTGTGAAGGAACAACGATACTGTTTTGTAAGATCAAGAAGGGGAGATGGCGGCATCAGTGGTGACTGTTATCAGTCCGGCTGCCGGGTGGCTCTAAAACTGCGCAGTGTTCCGCGTGCCCTTCCTTGTGGTGAGTGTGTCGGCGCTATGGTGCTATAGCGCATGCTTTCCTTGCAGTCTGCTGTGCTCACGGTCTGCTCTACCCTTTCTGTGGTCCTGCATACCGGGGCCGCCCACAGGCTGTCTTCCCAGGTTCTCGTGCAGCTGCCAGTTTGGGGATCCTGTTACTCCTCCGGGTGGCCGTCCTTGGAGAAGGGGACTCCAGGTCTTCATGGCCCCAGGCCATCGACGTGGTCTCGCAGCCAGACAGGCTGTTTTCTAAGTAAGCCGGATTCACGTTACTCCCGAGAGTTTGTCGTGTGAGTGGCGCGGAGATGTCTGATGAAGCGATGGAGAAGACACAGGCACACCGGAAGCTAAAGGGTCAAAATTGGCACGTTTGGCTACTTGCCCAAGTACGGACACTTCTCGGAATTAAAAATTCTGAGACCGTTAAGAAAATTTTTTCTTTAAAAAAAAAAAAAAAGAATTGAGTCCCGTCTCCAAGGCCCCCCGAGCTGCAGAGGAAGAGAGGACTGCGGCCCTCTGCGGGTGAGGAGGGCTCTGCGAAGGTGTGAGCGCAGCCGGGGCCGCGCCCCAGTCCCCCTGGAAATGAGACCGGTTCGGTGCGATCCCCGGGCGGAGGATTTCAAAGCGGCGATTTGTTTGGAGCAGTTTCTGTCCTTAATAGTTAGGATGAGGATATAGTCGCTCAGCTTTCTGTTGGTTGCCTTTGCGCTGGACGCCGGGCGTCTGGCGGGAGGGCCGTGCCGTCTGCACACGGGGACTGCGGGCAGTGGGGCCGCACCGCCCTGCCCCTCTCCTGGCGGCAGAGCCAGCCTGGTGGGGTGACCTGCGTCTCCAGCGATGGTTTAAACATGCTCCCTTTCAAACACGGAAGTGTCTGGAGTTGGTCTGTGTAGGAGGGACATTGTGAAGGGTCCCTTTGGGGGTGGCTAGAAGCAGCTTCCCTTGGCCTGGGCCACGTCTGGGGTCTTCCATTGGTCCCCATGTGGGCTCTCACCTGACCCCTGCACGCACATGGCCGAGGCTGTGGGCAGTCGCTGCGATTTGAATGAGCCCATAAGCTAGTGGGCTGTTGTCAGTAACGAGTCCAGAGTGACCTCACTGTTGTTACAGTTCTCATTTCCACGGTGCAAAGTGTTTCCGTGCACTGCCTTTGCCTGGCAGCTGGCTGGCATTTAAAAAAGATCACATCACAGGTAAAGTTCTCACCTGGGCAGGGATTGCTAACACTTACTTTTAAAAACATTTAATTGTATGCCTCTTAAACTTTTGTTCTCTGTTCTACCTCTACCTGTTACTTGGGGTTTTTTTTGAGACACAGTCTCGTTCTGTTGCCCAGGCTAGAGTGCCGTGGCGTCAGCCTAGCTCACAGCAACCTCAGACTCCTGGGCTCAAGCAATCCTCCTGCCTCAGCCTCCTGAGTTAACTGGGCATGCGCTACTATGCCCGGCTAATTTTTTTCTATGTATATTTTTAGTTGGCCAATTAATTTCTACTTTTAGTAGAGACAGGGTCTCGCTCTTGCTCAGGCTGGTTTCAAACTCCTGATCTTGAGTGATCCTCCTGCCTCAGCCTCCCAGAGTTTACAGGCATGAGCCACCTGGCCCAGCCTGAAACTTGGATTTTAACTTTAAAAGGATACGTCACGTGTTATTTCTACACTATAAAGAGGCAATCTTGCCTCTCCCCACCTTTGGTGGAGCTGAGAGGAGAAAAGTGAGATGTAAATTTGGTGCAGATGATGGTGTGCTTCGGAGTAAAAACCTTTTTCTGTTGCTGCTTTTCCTGGATGCTGGGTTCTCACTGCATTTTCCTCCTTTGGTAGCACGTGGGCCTGACCGCGCCCGGGGCTCTCGGCGGGGCGGTGGAACGGGGCTCCTCCGCCCAGGGCCCTGTGCCCGCCCGGCCGGCACGGCTGCTCCAGGGCTGCGTATCGACTGCAGGCACCGCAGACCGAGAGGAGAATTATTTCTTTTTTAGAGGAAAGATATTTATGACTGAAAACAGTGCTAAAAACATGAGAATATTGATCATGGCTTTGAGAGATGCTTGCACTGAATCACTTGATGTACCTAAATATCGGCTTTATTCTCTCTCTCCTAAAAGACAGATTGCCAACACAAAAGATGAACAATCTTGAGGGAAAAAATCTTATATCTTCCTGATAGGCTGTCTTGCTTCCTTCCATAACAATGGGGAGAGAGGAGGTCTGTGTGGCTTCCGGAAGTGAGGAACAAACATAATAAACTGCATATTGGACGCTTCTGTAAAACTGCCTTGGGTGTACTTGATTTAACTTGTAGTAATAAGGTAAATTAACATCAGATGGAAATTCAAATAGCTAAACATTTAACCAATCTAACGATTAACAGTTCTAAAATCAACATAAAAATAAAGACAGCAAAAGACCCATTATCAATTGAGGGCATAATTTGTTGTTTTAAGAGGTAATCTTTTGGGGTTCTGTGGATATTTATAAAGGAACAAGTAAAGCTAATTATTTACCTGTCAGATATTTTTTTAAGGCAAGCAATTTTTAAATTTTCTTTTTTTCTTAAATTTTAGACCTACTTTGGATTGAGATGGGGTGTGGTGTGTTGCTTTTGTAGTTCAAGGTAGAAAGTGGAGAGGCAGACTTCCTTCCTTGGGTTAAAGAGAGGGACTTTCTCTGGGTAGGTGGCAACGTGGAGCCCTGCCCTACCCTGCCCTTTTTCAGAATTTTTTCTTATGTCCGACAGCACCCCCTTAGCATGTAGGGCAGCTCACCTGTGTCTGGCAGCACCCCCTTAGCATGTAGGGCTGCTCACCTGTGGCTGGCAATACCCCCTTAGCATGTAGGGCAGCTCACCTGTGTATGGCATCACCCCCTTAGCATGTAGGGCTGCTCACCTGTGGCTGGCAACACCCCCTTAGCATGTAGGGCAGCTCACCTGTGTCTGGCATCACCCCCTTAGTATGTAGGGCTGCTCACCTGTGGCTGGCAACACCCCCTTAGCATGTAGGGCAGCTCACCTGTGTATGGCATCACCCCCTTAGCATGTAGGGCTGCTCACCTGTGGCTGGCAATACCCCCTTAGCATGTAGGGC
>VSMD01027255.1:0-11114 GCA_008750895.1 Mirza zaza | reverse complement strand
GGGGTGTGCTCTAAAGGTCTGTCATTTGTGCTGTTAACACTGTAGTCAACACGAGTGGCTGGTGGCAGGGCAGATGGGGGACAGTGCCCTGGAAACCTGTTAATCTAGAGCCAGAAGGAACCTTTGGGAAAAGAAGATTGTACATAGCAAAAAAAGTGCACTGCTCACTATCCGGGTTGGTCTCAGCCTCTAAACGCTTGGCTGCCTCCGTAGGGGTGTGCTCTAAAGGTCTGTCATTTGTGCTGTTAACACTGTAGTCAACACGAGTGGCTGGTGGCAGGGCAGATGGGGGACAGTGCCCTGGAAACCTGTTAATCTAGAGCCAGAAGGAACCTTTGGGAAAAGAAGATTGTACATAGCAAAAAAAGTGCACTGCTCACTATCCGGGTTGGTCTCAGCCTCTAAACGCTTGGCTGCCTCCGTAGGGGTGTGCTCTAAAGGTCTGTCATTTGTGCTGTTAACACTGTAGTCAACACGAGTGGCTGGTGGCAGGGCAGATGGGGGACAGTGCCCTGGAAACCTGTTAATCTAGAGCCAGAAGGAACCTTTGGGAAAAGAAGATTGTACATAGCAAAAAAAGTGCACTGCTCACTATCCGGGTTGGTCTCAGCCTCTAAACGCTTGGCTGCCTCCGTAAGTGTTTGATGAAGCCTGTTCTCGTGACAGAGACGGGGTAATTAATGGAAATGTAGTTGAGCTGTCTGCACACACAAAACCTAAAAGCATGTCTCGTTCCAACAAACCTACAAGCGTGACTGAGAAGGGTCTGTGTTCTGCCTTGGTGTTTGTAGCAAGGGCAAGCTGGTAAGTTTGATCCATTGGTGGTCCATCAGCTCTGTGCTGTAGGCTTAAATCATAACCCTATCTAGACAAACCCAGAGGAGAGTGAACCAGCCTAAGTCCATCTGCCATTGGCGGAAACAACTCAGGTGCACAACTCAGGGCCCAGCAAGGTGGGAAGTTCCTCGGCACCGTCACCCAGCAGGGATGCCAGAGCTGCCCAGGCAGTAAGAACTTGGTCGCTGCTCTTGACCTGTGGCAGGGGCAGGGGGATTAAATCCTGGTTGCCAGGACAAACAAGAAAATCCATAAGTCTTACTAGATTTCTCTCTTTAAAAAATTGCATGCCTTTGTGGTGTTCATTCAAATACAGTTCAAAGACAAATGCTTGTGATTAAAATGTACGTTTCATTGTATCAAGAATATGCCTTTTAAACAGGCTGAAATAAGCAGTGCTGCCTCAGGCAGGCCCTCTCTGGTTCTGAAGCTCTGCTGGGAAGAGACTGTGACCACAAAGTCTGTCCCAGTCCCCCCAGGCCTACGGCACCTGTAGGGCCAGCCAGAGAAGCCGGCATTTATCTCAGGAGGCCCTTAAGGATCTCAACCTTAATTTGCCAAACAGCCTCTAAACTCAGGAAATGGCACAATTGGAATAAGGTCTAGTTCAGTGAAGAGTCTTGCACAAATGTCAAGTTGCTTCTTTTGACCATCGCACTATAGATAGGTATTACCATGAGGGACACTGGGGAAAGGGAACACGGCGATTCTGTATACTACTGCAATTTTCTGCCAGTGTGCACTTACTCCAGTAATAGCAATAGCTAATTACTGAGTATTTGTTGTGCACCAGGCGTTGTTCCTAGAAGTTTACAGATAACTTTCTCATTTAAGTGTCACAACCACCCTAGGAGGTAGCTAGTACCTAACATTATCCCCATTTCTCAGATGACGAAATGGAGGCACACGGAAGTTAAATCATGTCAAAAGATTACGAGACAGTAAGTGGTCAAGTGTCGAACCTACACAATCTGGCTTTAGGTTTCTGACCACTGTGCTGTACCGTCGCTTGTGAACGGTCTCACCGTGAGGGCCAGTTAGATGCCGAGGGTATTTCAGGGTGGGCGGCCCCAACGGGCTCTCTGGTGCTCAGTGCTATAGAGACATCACCGGGTTTGGCACAAAGAGGTCATCAGTGACTTCAGCAGAAGGGTGTTGTAGAGCTGTGCTTGGGCCAGGCCGCAGTGCTCTGAGCCGTGGATCTGAGGTGTGAGCAGAGACAGCCCTGCAAACGGCTCCAGCAAGAGGACTGGCTGCCCGGCCCAGACAGGTGGGAGCGGCAGCTGGTTGCCAGCGCGCAGAAATCCTCCCCAGCTTAGGTCAAGGGGAAAGGGCTGGCAGCAGGGGAGAATCAAACCCAGGGAGAGACGGGAGACTGGGTGGAGAAGGGGGTGTCCCCTAGGGAGACGCTGTCGTGGGCCCCCGACCGCCCTGTGCAGTACGAGGCGAGTCGTCCGAGGGGTCTTGAGAAGGCCAGCGTTGGCTGCACTGGCACAGGGTGCAGAGCAGACACTGACACTGGTCAGACTATCGCTGCAGACCTTGTCCAGTTGCCCCGGTTGGCCTTTCCTTAACCATCATGTTCTCTTTCCAGATACCTGCCTCCTTGGCTTCTGTGGCCCCTGACGTCGGCGTCCTCAGACTGCTCTAAGCTCTCTAACGCCGCCATCTGTCAGGCGTTGCGCTCCAGGGAGAGGGAGGCTGCCACTGCCACCAGCAGTCCTTTCCTCGCTGCTTTCACTTTGCTCAGGTGTCAGGTGGCCCTTGCTCCTGGGGAGGCTGCACCTTTCTGCAGCTGGAGGGGTGAATCCTGCCTGTACACACCCCCAGGGGAACGGGGAAACACCAGCCCTTTGCCAGCGGTTGCTGGGGTGGTGTGTGGCCACATCTTGCCAACAAACGGGTTCAGAAAGGGTTTTACTCTTGAGCGACCCACGCACAGGTGCTTTCCTGCCTCTGGAGTGATCCTCATGAGGATGCTTGAAACTGTGGCAGCCGTCTTGGAACTGTAAAGGAATTCCACCTTAAAAGACTCCAAAACATTGAGGAAGGCAAATGAGAAAAATGGGGAGAATCCTTGTCCTTCACTTTCAGAGCCACTGAGTTAACCTGAGCCTTTAGTTTTCCAGCTATGTGAGATTATAGCAGTCTACACCGATTTTAGTTGGGATTTTCCTTACTAACAGCTGAAGGCATCCTCACTAAGGTTCCAGGTTCCATCCTCCCCCAATTTTCAGTATCTACACCAGCATCCACCTGGTATGCCGATAGCTTCCAAGTCTAGCGCAGACCACTCCTCGGTTGCAAACACATAGATCAAGCACCTGCTGGCATCGCAATCTTGGCTTGGAACAGACACCTCTGAATCAACCGACATTAATTTAAAACTGATATTCCTTCCATTTGTAAACCTGCGCCCTCCAACTTGTCCTTCTGTATTTCATATCTCACTGAAAGGAACAACCAGCTACCTGGCTTCCCAAACCTGAAGCTTGCAAGTGATCCTAGACCTCTTCTTTTCTGTCCACTAATCCAGTTGATCTTCAAGCCCCATTGAATTAAAATCTTCTTGCCAACCTTCTACATTAGTTGAAGCTCCTAGTTCCTCATTTCCATTCTTGCAACCGTCATTGATTTGTGTACATAACCTAATTATTTTCCCTGTCTACAAAAATAAAATCTTACTGTGACTGTTTATCAAATCCTCTTTTATCATCCACACACATTCAGAAATTCCATCTTCTCTGAGGAACTATCCCCAAATGGAGAGATTTTTCCCCCCAATTCTACCCAATTCGGAGATGGCTCCTCTACTTGCCTTGTAGATGGTATACTTTGTCTATTTCACTGTGTCTCAAAGAGATAAGGTAACTTGCCCAAATCTGCACTTCTAGCAAGGGGCAGAGCTCATCAGAGCCCTGGGTCTTTAGACCCCTGCTATCTTCTCTCACAGTCTGAAAAGATGCACTAACCCTTTGGCTTAAGTACATAGTAACATGTTCCTTATTTATTTGTAGTAACCATTCAGTGGGCTATTGACTTCCTGCCAACTAGAAGATGGCCTGAAAAGGTTGTGTGCTTACTGTCCTTTGAATTTGCTAGAAATAACTAGTGTGATTACAGCACAAGCTCTGCCTTTAGATGGCTTTTAAAAGCAAACCTAAATAGAAAACAACAGGATGATGAATTAATGGTTCATAATGGTTATAGTTACATTAACTATAAACAGTTTAAACTTAATTAAAAGACAAAGATTGTCATATTGTATAAAAGAATGCTGTCTATAGCAAACCCACTTTAATTATAAGGACAAAGATAAATTAAAAGGATAGAAAAAGACATATCATGAAAACACTAATCAAAAGAAAGCTGGGGTGGTTATTAGTATCAGACAAAGTAGACTTCAGAACAAGAAATATTTCCAGGAAAAAGAGGAGCATTATATAATGATAAAGGAGTCAGTTCACTAACAAGACAATAATCTCAAATGTGTAGTCACCTAACAACATAGCTTCAAAAGACATGAAGCAAAACTTGATAAAACTGAAAAAAGAAACAGATCTGGAGGTACAGTTGGAGATTTCAATGGTTCTTTCTCAGTCAATAGAACAAGTAGATAGAAAATTAGTGAGGCTATAGAAGACCTAATTGATCTAGGTAACCCAATTAAACTTGACCTATCCAACAGCAGAATATATTCGTTTTTTTCAAATACACATGAAACATTCACCAAGATAGATCATATTCTGAACCATAAAATAAACTTTAACAAATTTAAAAGAAATGAAATCATATAAAGCATGTGATACCATAACTTAATTAAACTAGAATAATAACAGAAAAAGATTAGGAAAACCTCCAAATATGTGGAAGATAAACAATACACTTTGAAATAACCCATGTGTCAAAAACGAAGTCAACATTGAAATTTAAAAATATTTTGAATGGAATGAAAATCCAAGTAAAACATAAAATTTCTGAGTTGCAGCCTAAGTAATGCACAGAAGAAAATTGATCTGATAGCATTAAATACTTACATTAGAAAAGGAAAAAGGTCTTGGACAACTTTAAGAAACTAGGCAAAGAGCAAATTAAACTCAGTGCAAGCAGAAGGAAATAATAAAGGTGAGGCATAAATCAAAGAAATTAAGAACATGCAAATAATACAAAAAAGCCAATAAGCCAAAAACTCTGCAGTTTTTACCCCAAGTAGAAGCTGTGCAAAAGACACGAATAGACATTTCTCCAAACGAATATACAGATGGCCAACAAGCACATGAAAAGATGCTCAACATCACTAGTCATTAGGGAAATGGAAATCAAAACCATGAGATACCACTTCATAACCATCAGTATGGCTGTTATCTAAAAAAAAACAAAATCACAAGTGTTGCTGAGGATGTGAAGAAATTGGAACTGTTATATACTGCTAATGAGAATGTAAAATAGTGCAGCCACTGTGGAATATAGTATGTTGATTCCTAAAAATTTAAACATAGAATATGATGGAGCCATTCCACTTCTGGGTGTATATCCAAAAGACCTGAAAGCAGGTACTCAAACAGATATTGTATATCCATGTTCCTTGCAGCATTATTCAAAATAGCCAGAATGCGGAACAAGCCAAGTGTCCACCAATGGACGAATGGATAAACAAAATGTGCTATATACATACAATGGAATATTAATTATTCAGCCTTAAAGAGGAAGTAAATTCTGACACATGGTACAACATGCACGAACCTTTGAGGACATTCTGCTAAGTGAAAGAAGCCAGTCAAAAAGGACAAATGATGTATGTGATTCCACTGATATGACATCCCTAGAGCAGTCAAATTCATAGAGACAGAAAATAGAATGGTGGTTGCCAGGTGCTGCAGAAAAGGGGAATGGGATGTTAGTCATTAATGGGCAGAATTTCAGTTGGGCAAGATGAGAAAGTTCTGGAGATGGATGGTAGTGATGGATGTACAACAATGTTAATTAATATCTTCATTAACATTGAACTATACACTTAAAATGGTTAAAATGGTAAATTTTGTGTTATGCATATTTTACCAAAATTAAAAAATAAATTGAAAATATACACATCTTTGAAAAAATTAACAAAATTGACAAACCTCTAGCTACACTCACCAAGAAACAGAGAAGACCGTTACCTGTAATTGGAATAAAAGAGAGAACATTATTACAGACACTAAAGACATTGAAAGAATAATAAGGAAGCAGCACAAACTATTCTATGCCTATAAATTTAACAACGTAGATAAAATGGACAAATTCCTTGAAAAACACACTGCCAAAGCTCATTTAAAAAAGAATAGGAAATTTCTTAATCTGATAAAGGTCACCCCCAAAATACCAACAGCAACCTCATACATAATGGTGAAAGACTCAATTTTACTCTACGATTAGGAACAAGGCAAGGCTATTTTTTTAAATTCAACATCATACTAAAGGTCATAGCCTGCAATAAGGCAAGAAAACGAAACAAAAGGAAATAAATAAAACTGTCTCTATTCACAGATGGCATGATTATCTACCTAGAAATTCACAAAGAATTTACAACAAACCTGTTAGAACTAGTAAGTGAATTTAGGTCAGGATACAAGATTAATAGACAAAAATTAATTGTATTTTTATTTATTAGCAATAAACATTTGAAGATTGAATATTTTAAAAATACAATTTAAATAGCACACACACACACACAAAATAACCCCCAAAAATTCTTAGGTACAAATCTAAAAATTATATGCAAGTCTGTATGCTGAAAACTACAAAATCCTGATGAAAGAAATTGACAAAGACCTAAATAAATGACCAGACATACTCTTTTTATGGATTGGAAGACCCAAGATTGTTAAGGTATCCATTCTCTCCAAACCTATCTACAGATTCAACACCAATCCAATCAAAATCCTTACAGAATTTGTAGAAATCAACAAGCTAATTATAAACTTTATATGTAAAAGCAAATGAACTAGAATAGCCAAAGCGATTTTGAAGAACAACAAAGTGGGAAGCCCCACACTATCTGATTTCAAGACTTCACTGTAAATCTACAGTAATCAAAACAAAGAGGAGAAGCCAGGCATGGTGGAGCGCACCTGTAGCCCCAGCTGCAGGAGGTTGAGGCAGGAGGATCGCTTGAGCCCAGGAGTTAGAGATCAGCCTGGGCAACACCCCACCTCCAAAAAAAAAAAAAAAAAAAGTACTGAAGAAAGGAAAGACATACAGATGTGTGGGACAGAATAGAGTTAAGAAATAGACTATTCATCTATGGTGAATTGATTTTCAACAAATGTGGAAAGAGACAATTCAATGAAGAAAGGATAGTTTTTTTCAATGAATAGTCATGGAACGGTTAGCTATCCATATGCAAAAAATGAACCTATACAAAGAACTAACTCAAAATAGATCCTGGACCTAAAAATAAAAATTCTCTATAAGAAACCTTAGGAGGAAATCTTCTTTTCTTCAAAGTGCTAACCCCTCTTGGCTTTTCGAGGTAGGTTGATAGAAATGTGACAATAAATGAGCTCCAAAATGAAGGTGGCTAGCACAGTGCCTGCTCTTGTAAATACTGAGCCCTTTGTCACTTTCCTTCTCCCCCCACCCCCTCGTGACTGATTCCAAAATAACTCACCACAGCCTATTTTACAAAAGCCAAGAGAAGTATCAAGTGAGCATGAATACACTGAATACGAAGACCCAAATGTTAGATCTATTCAATCTAGCATTTTCCTTAGGCTATTTATTTTCCACCACAAATGAAGGCAGTTCTGTCATCTGTTTGGTGCTTTGAAAACATATGGATTGCTCTTAATCAGCTACACAAATTGCCCACACTCTAAGCTGTTGAAATCAAATACAAGCTTCAAATATCTGTGACTGAACTTTATTGAAAACTCTGTGGAGTATAGTTCAAAAGTCACACTCTTCATTCCTTTTTTTAGTATTATTTACCAGGTCAAGATAGCTCATATGTGAACTGGTCATGGTGGCCTGGTGCGGTGGCTCACGCCTATATTCCTAGCACTTTGGGAAGCTGAGGCAGGAGGATTGCTTAAGGCCAGGAGTTTGAGACCAGCCTGAGCAAGAGCAAGACATTGTCTCTACAAAAAAAGTAGAAAAATCAGTCGGATGTGGTGATGGCATGTACCTATAGTCCCAGCTAGGGGAGGCTGAAGCAGGAGGATCGTTTGAGCCCAGGAGTTCAATGTTATAGTGAGCTATGATGCCACTGAGCTCCATCCTAGGCGACAAAGAGAGACACTGTCTGAAAAGAAGACAAGAAATTCATGGTTTTGACTACAGGGATTGTCTTCACTGTGCTTTGGTGTCATGCTTCCATGCCTCCATGAAGCAACTTTAGGAAATCCATTATTACTTTTGGTGAAGGGATGTTGTTGAATACACTATAAGCTTGAGTTTCATTTTTTTTCCCTTTTTTATAATGTGTATTAATTCACTGAGTCACCTCAAATTTCCTGGGCAAGTATATGGACTCTAAATACAACGAAAGATCTCGGTGCTGTAATCCTCTCCGAAGAGCTGCTGCAATAATGCAAATCTTCCACTAGGGGGAGGTAGGACACTACTGATAAAAATACTGCCGGTTAAACGAACATTTATAAATTGTACAATTATTTCTAAATTAGAATCTTTATTATTTTAATGTTTTCCACTATATGCAAAAGGCATACATAATTAAAAGATATTTGAATATATGGTATAATTTAGAAGAAGAATGTAAATTTTAAAAATTATGCCCTGCATTTTAGCAGCAATTTAAACAGACCTAATAAAGTCAGTTGGAACTCAAGGGAATTTTCCTAAATAGAAGGCTGAAGATGTTTTTTTAAGCATAAAGAAATATTGGAAGTAGACAGTGTGCAATAATCATTTTAAAGATAATTCTATTGCTTGCTTCCACTTTTTTGAGACAGAGTCTCACTCTGTTGCCCTGGCTAGAGTGCCGTGGCGTCAGCCTAGCTCACAGCAACCTCAAACTCCTGGCCTCAAGCGATCCTCCTGCCTCAGCCTCCCAAGTAGCTGAGACTACGGGCATGTGCCACCATGCCCGGCTAATTTTTTCTATATATTTTTAGTTGGCCAATGAATTTCTTTCTGTTTTTAGTAGAGACATGGGTCTCACTCTTGCTCAGGCTGGTTTCGAACTCCTGACCTTGAGTGATCCTCCCACCTCGGCCTTCCAGAGTGCTGGGATTACAGGCGTGAGCCACCGCGCCCGGACAGCTTGCTTCTTTTCTAGGTCCCCTTCAAGGAAGACAGAACTGTATTTTATTCACTAAATCTATTTGGCATTTGCTTTTTAGACTTTCATCATGGACCACACTCAAAGATCATGCCTACGACCGTGGTATATATCACCATAGCCAAGGGCCAGTGGTAGCCAAAGAGCAGTTTCCACAAAGTGGCCCAGTCCCCCCTGAGCCTGGAAAAGGTGCCTGAAGGAGACACAGCACTGACAGGTACCCTGGGAGAAACAAAGCAGCTGGGAGTGTCAAAACTTTTCTGAGAAGGAGAAAAAGAGAAGAAGAACCAGCAGGTGCTATGATGAATTTTGTAAGAATTGGTGATACCATAGAACTAGGATCTAACTAACACCTGCTAGAGCAAAGCATGATTTCCCCTGCTATGTGATCATAGGCAAAATAACAGTTAGATTTAGAATGTAAGAAAAGAATACTAACTTTGCTCCTATTTCTCTCCTGAGCAATTGGGGTCAGGTGGAGACAGTGCTTGGAGACGCTTTGGGGGTGCCCAGGAGCAACAGGTAAGACAGAGGGGCTGACGGGAAAAGGGGGGTCCTCTCCTGGCCTCTCCAGTAGGGACGGCCCATCAACAGGAGGCAGCTGTGACTCCCAGGGGTCCCGAGGTCTCTGGCCTGGAGGGCCAGGGCTTCTCAGGGTGCAGGTCCTCCTTGACGGGGGGCGGGGGGGGGAGGGGGGGATTGGTTTGGTTCTGTTTTGCTCCGGTAACTTTTATTGCAGTATAACATACATAAAGCAAAGAACACAGATCATGAGTTGTACAGCTGAGAGATTTTTCCCCAAGGGACTACCCCATGCCCAGAACCAGAAAGGGTCGTATCAAAACCTCTGACACTCCCTCCTGCACATCCTCCTAACTTCTGACTCCACAGACTGGTTTGCTGGGTACTGGGCTTTATACGAATGAGTCATACACAAGGTGCTCTTCTCTGCCGGCTCCTTTCACTCATCGCGTGTTTGTGGGATTTATCTGTGGTTTTTTTATTTATTTATTTATTTATTTTTATTTAGGCATATTATGGGGGTACAGATTTTAAGGTTTCAATAAATGCCCATTGCTCCCCTCCTGATTTATCCGTGTTGTTGCAGGAAGTCATGGTATGTTCAGCCTCTGCATATGGGACAGTTATGTGCCTCGTAGTGGTTCATTTAGCAATGGACTGCATATACGACAGTGGCCCGTAAGAGTATAATACCGTATTTTCACCTTTTCTATGTTTAGATACACAAAGACTCACCTTTGTGATACAATTGCTGTAACATGCTGCATAGGTGTGTCGCCTCGGAGCAACTGGCCACACCCTGCAGCCGAGGTGTGACATGGGCTCTGCCACCCAGGCTTGTGCGAGCGCGCTCTGATGCCAGCACAGCAATGAACTCACCCGACAGCACTTTTCTCAGAACATGTCCCCATCATTAAGAGACACATGACTGTGTTCCATTGTATGAATAAACTGTTAATGTATCCATTCTATGTAGATGGAAGCTTGCATAGTTTGGGGCTGATGTGAACATACTTGTTCTTTCTTCTGGTGGACACAGGTATGCATTTCTGTTGGGTATACCTAGAAGTAGAATTCTGGGTCATATCTGGTCACATATTCAGCTTTAATATATACTGACAAATAAGTTTCCCACAATATTGGTGTCAATTTACAGTGTATAAATGCACTGCTGATATTTAATATTATTGAAATAATTTATTATTTTATAATAAAAATAATTATAATTATTCAAATAACTAAATGTTTCAAATATTCAGATAATAAAATAAATATTTAAATTGTTTATTTAAATAATTACATATTTGGGTTATTTAAATAATTGAATATAATTATTAACCATAATTATATTAATATAATTTCTTAACAACTTGAAACTGCCCATCTTTTCCATTTTATCCATTCTGATGGGTATATGGTGGTATTTCATTTTGGTTTTAATGTTTTTTCCTGTCCTTTGCCCATCTTTTTATTG
>VSMD01027253.1:0-29696 GCA_008750895.1 Mirza zaza | reverse complement strand
TCACGTAGGAGCATATTAGGAATGTAGAACCTCAGGCTCCATCTCAGACTTACTGAATCAGAATCTGCGTTTTAACAAGATTCTCAAGTGATTCCTATGCACATTAAAGTTTGAGAAACAGTGGTACAGGATTGCCTAAAGTGGGAAGAAACTAAAATGAGGAACACATCGGGGATGAGTTGGTGATTTATCAGATGTAGGGATATAGAAGAGAACGAAGTAAAATAATTCGGTGTTTGTGACCCTCAATGACCAGGAATATTGAAGTAGCTTGGCAGGTTTTGGGGAATAAAGATATCTGGGGAAACCGTAGTTCAGCATTCAATGTAGGTTAAGGTGTAAATGACTAGAATTTTTAAGTGGAAACATCATTTAGGGTGGTATCGAAATTTAGATCTGGAACTCCTAGATGTTTAGGTTTATGAATATGGATTTTGGAACCAGCTGCGGGAGGTTGACTGAAGGTATAGAAGTGAATGACTGGTATAAGTAGGTGAAAGAGGAGGAAAGTACTAAGGATTATACTAAGAAGTGAATCATGAGCATTTCAGAGAGGGTGGAGAAATGAGAGAAACCACCTCTAATCAGGCCTGACACGTAAGTAGCTACTTAATATATTGAATTTTGTTGAATTATTGGGAAATAGGAAAACAGTTCTCCCTACCTGTGAACCTGATAGATCTGATTGTATTTGAACATATCATTCTTACAATTTCAGAAAATAATTTGGTTTAGTAACTTTTCATTCTAGTTGTGTTGTTTGCAGAAATTCTACCTGTAGCTTGTTACATATGTCCCAAAACAAGGTAGATGTCTTGGTCCTCCAACCCCAGAATATTATACCAAGAGCCCTTTTGAGGTTGGTGTGGTTCAGGACAAACACATTTCCTGTAAGACTTTCTTCACCAGGAGTGTCATATGCACCTCTGTCTTATGTATTTTCAGTGTCTCATATGTTCTACATGTCATCTAACTGAGTTGTTATTGAATTTCCTTATGCTTCTATTCTTTGGGTTGGGCCTGTAGTAAAGAATGAAGCAAAATCAAGCATGAGGGGGGGACAGGGTGTGGTGGTTCACGCCTGTAATCCTAGCACTCTGGAAGGCTGAGGCAGGTGGATCACTCAAGGTCAGGAGTCCGAAACCAGCCTGAGCAAGAGCGAGACCCTGTCTCTACTAAAAATAGAAATTAATTGGCCAACTAAAAATATAGAAAAAATTAGCCGGGCATGGTGGCGCATGCCTGTGGTCCCAGCTACTCGGGAGGCTGAGGCAGAAGGATCGCTTGAGCCCAGGAGTTTGAGGTTGCTGTGAGCTAGGATGATGCCACGGCACTCTAGCTGGGGCAACAGAGTAAGACTCTGTCTCAATAAAAAAAAGCATGAGGAGGACTGAAGATTTAGTCTTTTATCCATAGTGTGGCAGTGTAAGTAAAAATCCTTTCGATTTTCTGGGTTTGTGAGCTCTGGGGCTTTATGAAAGGGTTACATGAAATTTCATGCTACTTTGGAAAGAGACGCTGTGAAATAGGCATTTACTTCATGTAAAGCAGAGGGTGGCTGATTTTATTGGGAGTAGGGCTGTGGGGAGAGAGGCAAAAGGAAAATGGGTAGCAAGAAGTTGTAGATTGGAGATACATTAGTAGTCTGGGTGGGCAGGTATGGGAGCCACATCCTCTTTGGGGAGAGTTTCAGCATTAGAGTTTACATTAAAACTGACATGGACCATTGTAGCTGCTACCTAATCATCTACCTTCCATAGAGCTAGTCCATCCTCCCCCTCCCCCACCCCAGCCCTTCTTTTTAGACAAGGTCTTGCTTTATTGCCCAGGCTTTTTTGCAGTGGCGTCATCAATAGCTCCCTGCAACCTCAAAACTCCTGAGTTCAAGCAATCCTCCTGCCTCAGCCTCCCAAGTAGCTGGGACTACAGGTATGCACCACCATGATGGGCTAATTTTTCTTCCTTTTTATAGAGACAGGGGTCTTGCTATGTTTTTCAGGCTGGTCTTAAACTCCTTGCCTCAAGCTGTCCTCCCAAAGTGCTAGGGTTACAGGCATGAGCCACCATACTCAGCCTTCATTTTTAATTTTCTGTCAAATAAGGGGTTGAAATTCTGGTCAAGATGATCTGAAATGTATGTGGAAAGGTATTTTTAAAGAAGATTCTTGCAGTGGATATAAAATTTGGCTGTTTTTTCATCTCTGGTTTTAATTTATTTAGGAATCAGTTATTAGCACTATATACTATGAAGAGAATCTTTAATGTGTTAGAAATGATAGGAATCTTCATTCCTCTGACTTTTGATAGTTTATAGCACCTCTCTTTCTTTTGGACAGATTTTAATAGATGAGATTTTATTTTTACATCTGATTTTCTTACTGTAAATGCAAAGCTTTGGCAATACCTCATTAGTAGTACTTTACCCAGGTGGGTCTTCTAATGAGAATAATTGTTCAATCACTAGTAATAACAGATTTTTGCCTTTATGTTAATAAATTAGTTATCTATCTTGTGGCTTTTGGCCAAAGCACTTTCTTATCTCGTTGCAGGAAAATACTAGGTTGCCTTAGGCTAAGTAATGTGATGGAATTGATTGGATATGATGATCAATTTGCTGATTTAGTGGTTCTCATTTTTCCTTACTGCCGACCACCTGAATGGTTGTTTTTTTTTTTTTTTTGAGACAGAGTCTCGCTTTTGTTGCCCAGGCTAGAGTGAGTGCCGTGGCATCAGCCTAGCTCACAGCAACCTCAAACTCCTGGGCTCAAGCAATCCTGCTGCCTCAGCCTCCTGAGTAGCTGGGACTACAGGCATGCGCCACCATGCCCGGCTAATTTTTTCTCTATATATTAGTTTGCCAATTAATCTCTATTTATAGTAGAGACGGGGTCTCGCTCTTGCTCAGGCTGGTTTCAAACTCCTAACCTTGAGCAATTCGCCTGCCTCGGCCTCCCAGAGTGCTAAGATTATAGATGTGAGCCACTGCACCTGGCCCTAATTTTTTCTGTATATTTTTAGTTGGCCAATTAATTTCTTTCTATTTTTAGTAGAGACGGAGTCTCGGTCTTGCTCAGGCTGGTTTCGAACTCCTGACCTTGAGTGATCCTCCTGCCTGGAGTCTCCCAGAGTGCTAGGATTACAGGCGTGAGCCACGGCGCCCGGCCTCACCTGAATGGTTTATTTCCATTTGGTGGGCCACTTGTACCAGATTCTTCCTGCCACCTCTCACCATCCCTCCCAGCTTTTCAGTTTCTGCTTACATTGCAGTACTAGGATAGGAGACCAGCAGACTCCTCTTGATTCACGGATAGTTCAAGGACCATAGGTTGAGACTTTGCTAATGCGTATGTACTTAAAGATGCCTGTGTGTTGGCCAAAAACAATCAGCACATATCATCTTGCATCAGCTACTTTGATGTATAGTCAGCAAGAATCAAGTTTGTTTTTTAATATATCCATGTATTGAGCTGAGAGATTAAATATTGCTGAGTATACAATGGGTGTTGTAATGCCATATTTTGCATGTTCACAATAAAACTTTTGGAAGTTTCCATTATAGCCCTGTTTTCTGAAATAGAATTTTTGTTGAAGTTAGACATCTAAGAAAAATGAAATATTTGCATGTAAAAGTCATTTCAAATGAATTTTACTTGACCATGGGGTCTTAATGATATGCATTTGCTTAAAACTTGATTAAGTAATGAATTAGTAGCTGACTAAGTAACGAATTAGTTATTTTGGGGCTTCTCTGATTGAATTCTTACCCTCACAGGAAAACATTTAGATAATTGTTTTGCACTTATTCTAACTGGCTTTAGGTATAAGCAAAGTCAGACTGTTTCTTTGTATTGGTTCAGATAGTTTCCATGCTTGTAAACTGTGTGACAAAAATATCAAAGGGGCAGAGTAATAAATATTAATAACAAATAATAAATTAATAGTCCAGTTCATTTAGTTATGAATCTGCTTTCAGCCCAAGCCAAACACTTTATTTCTTAGGTGTTAAGATGTGTCTTCTTGAAACTTTTAAAGTCTGTTATTCCAACTCCCAACTTGAAGCTAGCTGTAATTAGAGATATAAATAAGGCCTGCTTTATGATATCAAGTAGCTTATGGGCTACTGGAGGAATCATACATTTAAATAAAACTTAGGTAAAGTTTTAAAAGTCTCTACAGCAATGAAAACGGTATTATGAAAGTTCAAGGAATAGTGGAGAGCGGGGTCAGAAAGCTTCAGTGAAGGGTTGGTGTAAGAAATTAGTCTTGGCTGGGTGCGGTGGCTCACGCCTGTAATCCCAGGACTTTGGGAGGCTGAGGCAGGAAGGTAGTTTGAGGCTAGGAGTTGGAGACCAGCCTGAAGCAAGAGCAAGACCATGTCTCAAAAAAAAAAAAAGAAGTTGGTCTTGCCCGGCACAGTGGTTTGTACCTACAATACCAGCTACTACAGAAGCTGAGATGGGAGGATCACTTAAGGTCAGGAGTTTGAGACCAGTCTGGGCAATACAGTGAGACCTTGTCTCTAAAAAGAAAAATGAAAAAAAATTAGCAGAGTATGATGGCATGCACCTGTAGTCTCAGCTGCTTGGGAGGCTGAGGCAGGAGGATCACCTGAGCCCAGGAGTTTGAGTTTGTAGTCAGCTATGATTGTGCCACTACACTCCAGCCTGGGTGACAGAGGGAGACTCTTTCTTTAAAGAAGATGGTCTTAAAAGGGGAATAAAAAAAAGAAAAGGCAGAAGAACATTCTGTATGCAGAAGAGATTACTTGTACAGAGATATGAAAAAAACATGGCATTTTGGGGGATTGTTAAGCTTGTAGAGTGGATAGTTGAAATTTGAAGTTATTAAGATACGTTGTCACATTTGGAAAGGTGTAATTACCGTAATCAGTAGACCAAATTGTAAGACAATATTATAGGTGATATTAGCTGAGTGGTTTAAAAAGTTATTTTTGTTTTTTGGGCTTCTAACAATAAACTATTCCCATGTCATGTTACATTTTGCAAGGTTATCTTGTACAAAATTCTAATGTGTACTAGGTTGTTACAGTCTAACAGATTTTTATTGTTCTATAATTTTAATGCTCCAATGAGCACTTCCTTTGACATGTCAGCACTCAAAAAATTTTGGATTTGGGAGCATTTCAAATTTGGGATTTTCAGATTAGGAATGCTCAACTAATATGTATTCTACAAATATTCCAAAATTTGAAAAATTCCAAAATCTAAAACAATTCTGGTGCCAACCATTTTTAATAAAGGATATTCAACCTGTATTATCACAGTTTAAGCTTAAGAAATGTGTTTAACTTTTTTACATGCGCGTGTATGTGTTTGTCACAGATCAATCTGTCTTTTAGGTCTCAGTTTTCTGGCATATGTAATGAGTTGGGCTAAGATTCTGTAGACCTCCTTGGGTTTTAATCTTGTTATGAGAAAAGGCCTACATTAGCTATGATACTTTGGGCTGAATTTCTTCAGTTGTTGAAAGGTGTTAATGGATTAGATCATCTTTACCAAGATTACCTCTAGTTCATTATTCAAAACTTTCTTTTTTTTTTTTTTTTTTTGAGACAGAGTCTCGCTTTGTTGTTCAGCCTAGAGTGAGTGCCATGGCGTCAGCCTAGCTCACAACAACCTCAAACTCCTGGGCTCAAGCAATCCTGCTGCCTCAGCCTCCCAAGTAGCTAGGACTACAGGCATGCGCCACCATGCCCGGCTAATTTTTTCTATATATATTAGTTGGCCAATTAATTTGTTTCTTTTTATAGTAGAGATGGGGTTTCGCTCTTGCTCAGGCTGGTTTCGAACTCCTGACCTCGAGCTATCTGCCTGCCTCAGCCTCCCAGAGTGCTAGGATTACAGGCATGAGCCACCCCACCCGGCCTTCAAACCTTTTTAATGACAATTTTGAAACATATCAAAAAGTTGAAAGACTGTAGTACAATAAAAACTTGAATACCCATCATCTAGATTAAACAAATGATACTTTGTTGTATTTCCTTTATATATTATATAGTTTTTTCCTAACTTTTTTTGTTTTTGTTTTTGAGATGGGGTCCTTGCTCTTTGGCTCTGACTAAAGTGCAGTGGCATCATCATGTCAAATGGCTCAAGCAATCCTCCTGCCTCAGACCTGGGTAGTTGGGACTACCAGTGCATGCCACCACATGCAACTAAATTTTCTATTTTTTGTAGACAGGCTGGTCTCAAACGCCTGACTTTAAGTGATTCTTCTATTTCCACTCACCCTGCCTCTCTTTTATGACTTTATTTTTTTTTCATCTTTTAAATTTTTTTTTATTTTTTTACCAATTTGAGATCTGTAGGCTTGATTTGTTCTTTTATGACTTTAAATAAGTCCTTTGACTTCCTAGCTCCTTACTTTCTTAGCATGGTGGATGAGATCAGTATATTTAGACTTTTAACAGTGGAATCTTCTTTTGTAGGTATATCTGACATTGAACACTAACATATTAACTTCAGCATTTTATTTCCTTTTATTTTTGAGGTACAGAGTGAATAAAGTCCTGGTATGCAAAAGATTAAAATAAATGTTTGAGAGTCTTATGAACTTATGTAGTTTTTATGTTTGAATCACTATCAGCTGTACCCAAAAGTTAAATACTAACATTATGTTATGCAGTGTTATGACTTACGTTACATTTTCACTGAGTATTGTTCATTTACTTTGTGATGGTGAACATATACTAAACAGATCCATTTGAGCTTCCTGTGGCATTTAATAGAGCCTAGACATCCATGTAATGTGTTAGTGTGCTCACTTGTGCGCTCAGTTTTACCTGAGTGGATATGTATGTGCCTATGTTAACAAAAGGCACCATGCAGACTGTGGTTTTCCTAATCAATAACACATTTGCAAGAAATTCCCTAAGTTTCATATATGCATAGAGATGGCAAGAAAAGCTTCATTCCAATGTCTTCGTGATCAGTTGGCAGCATAAACTAACATGTCTCATGATGGTCTTTAGGTTTGAAACTTAACATTTATGGAACTTTTTATTACAATTCTGTTTTTTGTTTTTTGGTTTTTTTTTGAGACAGTCTCACTTTGTTGCCCAGGCTAGAGTGAGTGCTGTGGCGTCAGCCTAGCTCACAGCAACCTCAAACTCCTGGGCTCAAGTGATCCTGCTGCCTCAGCCTCCCAAGTAGCTGGGACTACAGGCATGTGCCACCATGCCTGGCTAATTTTTTCTATATATATATTAGTTGGCCAGTTAATTTCTATTTATAGTAGAGATGGGGTCTCGCTCTTGCTCAGGCTGGTTTCGAACTTCTGACCTCGAGCAGTCCACCTGCCTCGGCCTCCCAGAGTGCTAGGATTATAGGCGTGAGCCACTGCGCCCAGCCTGTGTGGTACTTTTGATTATAGTTCTTAAAAATAGCATGTCCCTGCCCAGATGTTTTTTAAAATTACTTTAGAAATTATTTGTTTACTTGTTCATTTCCTGTCTTCCCCCAGAATATTGTAAGCACTGTGAGGGCAGGGACCTTGTCTGATTTGTTCTTTCTATATCCCTGGTATCTGGTGTAGTTCCTAGTACTTCTATAATAAATAGTTGTTGCTTAATAAATAAGTGAAATAACAAATAGACAGTTGTGGCTGTTTTATCGTTTGGAGAATGAAAAGTTTACTACTTGGCTTTAATTATTTCATTTGGTTTTTGGATGAAATTATTTTATTACTAACTGGTTCCCTAGTTGCCTATTTAGAGACTCATCACAAAATTAACTAGGGGATAGATTCTTATTCGCCCATTCGATGAAAGGAGACAGTGATCTAATGTGCTTGTTAAGATCTCTCTACTTGTGTTTGTGTGTTGTTTTATTCATCCGTAGCAAACCTAGTGGTGATTTGACTTGCTTTGAATGTAAACAGAGGGTTAATTATATAATATTTATAGTCTACCCAGCTCAGTGGCATTGTGTTAGGTTGCTCTCAGCTTGATTCTCTACTTATATTGAATGAAGCAGAAATCCAGGTTTCATGTGCAGCCTATACTGAGTACTATGTAAATAGTAATGAAGACATCCTTTAAGAATTCTCTGAATTTAGTTTTTTTTAAGGAGACATTTTGGAGGATACTGGAAGAGGGCAAGAATATGGGGACAAGTTATTGGCTGGAACTGATCTTTGACATACTTTACTACAGATTAATTTCACTGCAGGGGTCAGAATTATCCTTTATCTTTTTATTTGAAACCACATTTTTCCAAATAAAAATTGTAAAGAGCACATGTTTTGGGAGGAATTTATTATTCAAGCATGTAAATACAACTTTCAACTATGTAACATAGTTTATAACTTAAACTGTATATAAATATCTGAACATAGTAATTTCTAAGTAGTGGGTACTTAGTAAAATATTTTTTGAATGAGTATCTTATTGAAGTCATTAAAATAATGGCTTTTCAATTGCTTAAGGCTTACAAATATAATTAACAAATATGTGAGCAGAACCATAATTATTAGTGATACATTTTGTTGTATATTTTGGTTTTTAAAGAATCTTCATATACATTTTCTTGATTCTTACAAGGAGCTTTTGACATTAGGGAAGACTGATGTTGTTATTGCCATTTCACAGGGAAGAAAACTGAGGCACAGAGATGTTTTGATGGAAAAAGGAAATAGAAAGAGTAACCCAAACTTTAAGCTCTCTGTTGTCTAATTCAGCATCTCTCCATGGATGTTGACAGGTTTTGGTTGACTTTTCTTTCCGTGTAGCAAAGTGTATTGTGAGCATTTTCCTTCGTGACAGTAAACACAGTTGAGTTGAAGTCAATGGAATGTAAGTCTTAAGGACTCTTGTGCTCATGCTCCAAAATGGAGATGATGGCAGTGTAAAAATTAAGGTGAGTAACTGTTGTTGATCTTAGTCAACAAATTATATTGCATTTTACAAGTTAGTAATTTCGAACTAAGAACTTAATTATCTAACTGGATCACATAGAAAAAAGCAATAATCCTGTTTATCCTCCTTTGTGCTCCTTTGCTCTCTTATGTTCTTTCTCATCATTACTTCACCTCCTACCTGAATGTTTTCAGCATAAAACTCAGTTCATTCGAGCTTGACTTGAACTGAACAGTTGAACTGTGTGGGGAAACAAGTTTCCTTGAGCTCCTTAATGTACAAGAAAGGAAGGCTTTGTCTAATCTGAAAAAGGCTTAAAGTTTTTCTTGGTCTGTGCTCTTAAATCATTCTTGTGGAGTATTGGAAAATCTATCTCAAATTATAAAGTGGTGATTGTCCCCAGGGCTAAATTGAAGGGGATTACAATAAAAGTGCTCTCTCTGCACTTGTAATAGCAGCATATGGTCATTTGGAACCACCTCTGTTTTATAGCTGATAAAAGGAACAGAGACTTTCTTGCTTCCTAAAGTGTCTCACTTAAAGGTGGAGGAGGAAGAAACCTACAGTGATCCCATAATACAGAGCTTCATTATTATAGCTTGTGATTTTTCTGACAGTCACCGATCAATTTCTGCCCTGGACAGTTACCTGGAAATGATAATTTTAACTTGATGGCTAATAAAAAGCTTTTGAGCCTTTGATCATTGTTGTGTTGCCAAAAACTAACATGCAGGGCTTGTTGAACAACCCCTGCTGTGAAACTGGCTCTTGCTGCTCTGGGTTTGTAATGATTGTATCACATCACAGAGAGTTCTCTCTTCCTAAAGTTTATGTTTTTTTTAAAATTCTCGTAATTTTAAAGTTAAAAGTTCAGGTGTGCTGCTATATTTACCAAATAGGACATGGTGAAAAGGAATTTGAGAAACCATAAAATGATACCCAATGCTTCTGGAATGAACATTGATTAAAACACTTAAGCTGTAACAAGAGCTCTGAGAATGAGAAGAATTGCTTATCTGTTATTGAATGAAATGAAATGAAATGTAATAGTGTTAGAAGCAAGGAGACTATCTTCTGCATTGGCTAGGCCATAGGGTAGAAAACAGGTTCTTGTGTGTATTTTTGTTTTTAATAGATCAACACTAAGTGTACTGACTAGAACTTACAATGTGACCTTCATTAAAGAAGCAAATGAGTGAAAAAATAACTTTCTTATGTAATAGGTGATTCTTAAGCATTTTAAGAAGGGAATAATCAATAGGGACAGAACTTATACTTCAGTGGTTAAAGGTAGGCTTTTCACTTTGGTACAAGGATGAACACTAAAAGTCTTATGTATAGGAAGTTTCACAATTGATCAGAGAGGGAGGAAAGAGAAGTTTTCAGATAAAATGTTGAGGGAGATTAAAGAAAAGATGTAGGATAAAATTCAGTTTCCACTGAAAAGTAGTTCTAATTTAGTAATAAGTAGGAAGTATAAAACACATTGGTAGGTTATTTTTATAGCAAAATCTTAGGGAAATACCATACAATTTTAATGAGTAGGAAAACAGTGATTAATGATGTCTTTGCGTTTACTCTTGATATAGTCTAAAACCTTATTCTATCCTTGCTAAACTAAATCAATACCTTGTTAGAAGTTCAGACTAGAGCACTTATAAGATTACTTTTGCCTTCTAGGTAACAAAAGAGAAAAATTAAAGCTTTGATTCCATAAATATACATACATACAACATATATATAAAACATATACACTATACATATACATACAATATACATATATATACATTATGATGGCCTCTTTCATGGTTTATATGAGAACTTGTTTAGGACTAATACTTTCTTACAATATTTATAGTCATGTTTTAGACCCTTTAGACACTTTCTGTGAAAAAAATCAGAAAAATGTCCAAAAGTATATTTAAGAAAATAAAATACATTTTTCCTGCCACCTAATATAAACATTTTTGTGTACATTCTTTCAGACTGGGGGGTAGGGTGTGAGGGAGAGAAAGACAGTAAAAATAGGATTACATGTTCAGAGAAATATAATGTATTTATTGAGGTCATTGCAGCTGTGGCTTCTTGAGTTTGACTTTACTGATATTCTAGCTTTGGGAATATAATAGGAATGTCATTGTTAACCTTTTCATTTTGGGATGTATTGTCATTATATTTTCAAAAGTTGACCTTGCTATCTATTTTTAAAGTTAGAAATTAGTAGAGTTGATGTTGACATCACAATGATGTGAGAGATTCATGTTTGTGGACTTAATTTGAGGAAACGCGTTGTAAACAAAAGCAAAGGGAATAAATGCCCAGCTAATAATAGGCAAGTTTCTAAATGCTTTTACGAGGGCAGTTTGTAAAAATGTAGCAATATTTCTTAATGTTATTGACAGCATTTTATTCTGAACAGTGTAGTTAAATATGCTAAACATAAACCTTAGAATTTTCTAAAGATGGTAGTCATAGATGCAATTTAAAAGAATTAAGTGGCATCCAAGATATTTCTCTCTTTACCCATGAATCTAACCCCTAGGCAATACAATTTCTAGTAGTTTTTCTGTTACTTTGTTTGAATCAAATATTATTTTCTTTGTTACTTGGTAGATAGAATTTGACATTTGAATCCCATTCTGTTTTATGGATTTGTGGCAAAATCTTGGAAAAGCCAAAATATCAGTATGTTTAATGGTTCTGTTAAACCTACTTTTTGATTATTATGTGTTCTAAAAAGCAAAAAGGCTTTGACTACACTTGGAAACCCATTAAAGGAGAAGGACTTGACCAATAAATATAATTCCAAGTAGAGTATGTTTATACACATTTTTGTCAGGCTCTTAACATTAGAATTCCTTAAGCAAAGGAAACTTTTCATATAGAAGAGGGAGACCACCTTGAATAAAGAGTCCTATGGATCCCTAGTGTCTTTCTTGGGAAACAACTAGTACTTCCCTTGGCAGTGGGTTCAGGACAGGCACCAACATGTTTTCTGTAATTGGTGTACACTGCCTGGGAAATAGTTTGCTTGATCACTAAAGATCACTGCCAACCTCCTTTACTTGGCAGGGACAGAGCATGCAGTCCCGCTCCCCATTATGTATGGAGGCAGAGAGAAAGAGCTCTGGCCCCTTTGGTACCATGTCTTCGGTGCCAGCAGCTTCCTGTACGCTGGTTCTATCCTCAAGCACCAGGACACCAGTTTAAAAAGAAAAAGATCAGTGCCAACTCTCTGTGCCATCTTAAGCATGGATTCACATCTTTGAAACCTCATAGAGCCCTAAACCTCGCAGATAGATTGATAATGCAGTTTTACTTTGGGAGGGTAGGCGAAAGTCCAGGTCCATATTGAACATTTATTCATGTAACTCTCATAGCCATGAGGCAGAGTAGTGATACCGGCTAAGAACATGAACCTTGGAATCAGTCTGGAATTGAATCCCTGCTGTACCATTTAGCTGTAGGATTTTTGAGAAATATTCATTTTTAATGAATATACTGTTTTTTGTATGTACTGTTTTTTTGTATGTAAAAATATGTACTGTTTTTTTTTTGTATGACAGGCAGACACTGTACTAATTGACAAATACTACCTCATTAAATCCTTCCAATAATTCTATGAAAATAGATATTACCATTATCTTCCTTATCTTCCTCCCCATCCCCACCCAATTTATCTCTTTATGTTTGTTTCCAAAGTCACTGATACCTCTTACCCTCCCTCTTACATTGGGGACTGTCTGTATTCTTAATGTGACTGTCCTGTTACGAGTGACTTTTATACTTTCAGATGTTTTTGTGTTACTCATTAGTATCCTTTTCTTTCATGTTGAAAAACTTTGCTGTAAGACAGGTCTGGTGGCTATGAAGTCCCTCAGCTTTTGTTTTGGAAAGTCTTTATCTCTCCTTCATTTCTGAAGAACAGCTTTGCTGGGTATGGTATTCTTGGTTGGCAGAGTTTTTTCCCCTTCTTTCAACACTTTGAATATTTCACCCCACTCTCTTCTGGACTTAGGTTTTTGCTGAGAAGTCTGCTGCTAGCCATATTGGAAACTCCCTTACATGTTATTTGCTTCTTTTCTCTTGCTGCTTTCAGAATCCTCTCTTTGTTTCTGATTTTTGACATTTTGATTGTGAAGTCTTTTGGTAGTCTTGTTTGGGTTGAATATGATTGGAGACCTTTGATCTTCTTATACCTGGAACTATTTGATTAAATTCCTGATAGGAACCTTCTTGATCCCTAAATACCTTAGTGGCTATTTCCTAAGAACAAGGACATTCTTTTTCATAAACATAATACAGTTATTAAAATCAAGAAGTAGATATTGATATAATGCTAGTATTTACTTCACAGACCATATTCACATTTCACCATTATCTCCACTACTATTCAAAGAAAGTTATCTAGTATCATGCATTATGTTTAGTTATATCACTTTAGTCTGCTTTGGTCTAAAACAATTCCTGAGCCTTTTCTTCTTTTCATAACCTTTGAATTTGGAGAAGTATAGAAGTATGATTGTGTCTTTGGTGCAGCATGCCAGAAGTCACCTAGTGTCTGTTTTTCCCATTATTGGTGATTAGGGTGCCTGCAAACTTCATTGTAAAGTTACTGTTTTTCCTAATGCAAATGATAAGTATCTTATGAGAAGATTTAAGCCTATATAAATATCCTGTTTCTTAACAAACACTAGTTTTAGCATCCATTGATAATTCTTATGTGAAGCAGCTATTTATTTATTTATATTTTTTGAGACAGAGTCTCACTCTGTTGCCCTGGTAGGAGTGCCGTGGCGTCAGCCTAGCTCACAGCAACCTCAAACTCCTAGGCTCAAGCGATCCTTCTGCCTCAGCCTCCCAAGTAGCTGGGACTACAGGCATGCGCCACCATGCCTGGCTAATTTTTTTTCTATATATATTAGTTGGCCAATTAAGTTCTTTCTATGTATAGTAGAGATGGGGTCTCGCTCTTGCTCAGGCTGGTTTCGAACTCCTGACCTCGAGCAATCTGCCCGCCTCATGCTCCCAGAGTGCTAGGATTACAGGCGTGAGCCACCGCACCTGGCCCCTTCATTCTATTAATGTGATGTATTACATTGATTTCTCTTATGTTCTTGCATTCCTGGGAAAAATCTCACCTGGTTGTGATGTATAATCTTTTTAATGTGCTGTTGGATTCAGTTTGCTGGTATTTTGTCGAGTATTTTTGGACCTATCTTAAGGGATATTGGTCTATACTTTTCTTGTGTTGTCTTTCTCTGGCTTTCATATCAGGGCCTCATACAGTGAGTTAGGAAGTGTTCCCTATTCTTCTGTTTTTTGGAAGAGTTTGAGAATGATTGGTGTTAATTCTTTCAAATGTTTGCTATAATTCACCAGTGAAGCCATCTGGTCTTGGGCTTTTATTCATTGAAAAGTTTTTGATTTCTGACTAAATTTCTTGTTATAGATCTGTTTAGATTTTCTGTTTCTTCTTGAGTCAGTTTTGATAATTTGTGTTTCTAGGAATTTGTCCATTTCATCTAGGTCAACTAATTGTTGGTGTACAACTGTTAATGATATTCCCTTATAATCTTTCTGTTTCTGTAAAATTGGTAGTAATATCTCCACTTTTATTTCTGATTTTGATTATTTGTACCTTCTCTCTTTTTCCTCAGTCTAACTAAAGGCCCTTCCATTTTCTTGAATCTCTGTTGTTTTTCTGTTCTATTTATCTCAGCTTTTGGATTTATTTATGCTGGTCTTTATGGTTCCTTAAGGTGTAAAGTTAGGTTATTGATTGAAATCTTTCTTTCTTTTTCTTTTTTTTTTTTTTTTGAGACGGAGTCTTGCTTTTGTTGCCCAGGCTAGAGTGAGTGCCGTGGCGTCAGCCTAGCTCACAGCAACCTCAAACTCCTGGGCTCAAGCAATCCTGCTGCCTCAGCCTCCCAAATAGCTGGGACTACAGGCATGCGCCACCATGCCGGGCTAATTTTTTCTATATATTTTAAGTTGCCCAACTAATTTATTTGTATTTTTTTAGTAGAGACGGGGTCCTGCTTTTCCTCAGGCTGGTCTCGAACTCCCAAGCTCAAAGATTCTTTGAGCCACCCACCTCGGCCTCCCAGAGCCGTAGGATTACAGGCTTGAGCCACCATGCTCTGCTGAGATCTTTCTTTTTTTTAAATGTGGGTGTTTACAGTTTTAAATTTCCCTTTGAGCACTGCTTTTATCCCATAAGTTTTTGTATGTTGTGCTTTTGTTTCTATTCAACTCAATGTATTTTCTCTTTTTCCATGTGATTTCTTATTTGGCCCATTCATTGTATGAGTGTGTTAATTTCTATAGAATTGTGAATTTCAAGTTTTCCTTCTGTTAATTGATTTCTAGCTTCTTTAATGAGGTCATAGAAGATACTTTGTATGATTTCAGTCTTTTTTAGTTTATTGAAACTTGTTTTGTGATCTAACATATAATCTCTCTTGGAGAATTTCCATGTACTTTTAAGAAGAATATGTATTCTGCTGTTGTTTGTCTGTTAGGTGTAGTTGGTTTATAGTGTTGTTCCAGTCCTCTATTTCATTCTTGATATTTTGTCTAGATATTTTATCCATTATTAAAAGATACTGACGTTTCCAAGTGTTTTTGTAGAACTATATCTCCCTTGAATTCTGTCAGTGTTTGCTTCATTTACTCTGGGGTTTTGTTAGGTATACATGTGTTTATTACTGTTACATGAATTGACCCTTTCATTGTAAAATGTCCTTTTTTATATTTAGTAAAATTTTTTGTCTTGAACTCCATTTTGTCTGTTGTAAATATAGCCACTCCACCTCTCTTTCAGTACTACTTGCATGGTATATATTTTTTCCATCCTTTTGCTTTCAACTTACTTGTTTTTGCAACCAAAGTATGCCTCTTATGGACAGCTTAGTTGGATCATGTTTTTTTGTTCATTTTGCCTATTATTTCTTATAATTACTGATAAGGTATGGATTTATATCTGTCATTTGCTGTTTTTTGCTATATGTCTTACTCCTTTTTCCCTCTGTATTCCTCCATCAGTGCCTTCATTTTGTATTAAATACACATTCTGTAGTATAACGTTTTTGTTCTTTGTCATTTCTTTTACTGTTTTTCTGAATCATTTTCTTAGTGATTGCCCAGGCATTATAATTAACATCTTAATTTATAACAGTCTAATTCTGATTGAAACCAATCTATTGGTTGGTTTAATCTCAGTAGCATATAAAAGCTTTTATATATTTCCATTCCCTCCCCCTTTGTTATTATCATACAAATTTTATCTTTTATATGTGTGTGCCTGTAAACACACTTAGAACTATTGCTTTATGCAGTTGTCTTTTAAATAGAAGGGGAAAATTACAAAGAAAAATACATATGTGCTATCTTTTATATTTACCTATGTAGTTACCTTTATCAATGTTCTTTATTTCTTCATGTATATTTGAGTTACTGTCTAGTATCCTTTTATTTCAACCTGAAGGACTCCCTTTATTATTTTTTGTAGGGCTGGTCTAGCAACAAAGGCTCTCAGTTTTTGCTTATCTAGAAATGTTTTGATTTCTTCTTTTATTTTCAAAGGATACTTTTTGCTGTTTATAGAATTCTTGGTTAACATCCTTTCCTTTTCATCCCGTTGAATGTTACCCCACTGCCTTCTGGCCTCCATGGATTTTGATGAAAAATCAGCTGTTAATATTTTTTAGAATGCCTTATATGTGATGAGTTGCTTCTTATTGCTTTCATGATTCTCTTTGTCTTTGTCTTTCAACCGTTTGATTATGATGTGTCTAGGGGTAGAATTCTGAATTTTTTGAGCTTTTTTCATTTATTGCATTGTTTTTCATGAAATTTGAGAAGCTTTTTGCCATTATTTCTTCTACTACTCTTTATGTCCCTTTCTGTCTTTTCTAGGGCACCCATTATATGTATAGTAGTATGCTTGATGGTGCCCCACTGTCAAGATTGCTTGAGATTATTATTTTCATTATTGTTCCTCAGACTGTATCTTCTCAGTTGACCTATCTTCAAGTCACTGATTTTTTTCTTCTGCCTGCTCAAATCTGTTTTTGAGCCTCTCCAGTGGATTTTTCAGTTATTGTACTTTTAAACTCCACAATTTAAAAAAATAATTTCTATCCCTTTATTAAGGCTTAGTTCTCGTTCTTTTAATTCTTTACACATGGTTTCCTCTAGTTCTTCGAACAAAGTCTGTCCATTGGGCTCCTCAGTGATGGTTTCTGTTATCTTTTTTCTTATGTGGATCTTGTTTCTTTGCATGTCTCAATTTTTGGTTGAAAACTGGACATTTAAGATAATATGGCAGGTCTGGAAATCAGACCCTTCCTTCCTTCCTTAGGGTTTGTTGTTACTGCTGCTTTTTGTTACTGATTTTCTTGAACTAACTCTGTCAAGTCTTTATTTATTAGATGTGGCCACTGAAATCTTTGCTTAGTGGTCAGCTAATGATTGGACAGAGACAGGTTTTCCTTAAAAGCCTGGAACTAGTAAGTCTCATAGGTTTAGCTGAGTGGCCCTGTGTTCATATTGGGGCACACCTTCAAAATTTAGGCAGTTTACAACTGTACCTCGGCTTTCACTTCCTGCTTGTATAGCCTGAACGTCAGTTAGGGATGAAAGCTTAGGACCTTTTTTGATCTTTCCTGAACATATGCACAGTCCTGGTTATGCACGTGGCTGTATGCATGTGTTTGGCTTTTTAGATTCCTGGGAATATGTCAGCATTTCTGGACATCTCCTTCCCCAGTTTTGAATAGCTTCTTAAGTTTGACCTGAATGGTTTTCTATCTCACACAGGTGCGATGTTAATCACTGGTGGTTATTTTTGACAAGTGTCCCTGGGGAGAAGGATGTTTACACTGGGAAAGCTCTCAGTAAAGTCAAATAAAGATCAAGCCTTATTAGTGGTATTTTCCAGAGAACTTCCAGATAGGCCAAATAATGACAGTTCTCTGGAAATGGGGCTTTGAAAAAGCTCCAGCCCTGGTCTGACCCCTCCTGTGGGCTGTTGGATTTCACTGTGATTGCTGTCTGTTGTTTTTGAAGGCCAGCTTGAAGGTGGGAAGAAGAGACTGGGTCTAGAGCATGTTACAATGCCAACAATATTCACTGTGTTTACCAAGATTCTGCTGTTTTTCTTGAATGAGAAAAGAAAAAGTAAATGCTCCCCATATTGTTGCAAGCCTCTGGTTAATTCCCAGAGTACTGAAGAAGTTTTTTTTTGTTGTTGTTTTGTTTTTGAGACAGAGCCTTGCTCTGTTGCCTGGGTTAGAGTGCCGTGGCATCAGCCTAGCTCACCAAACTCCTGGGCTCAAGCAATCCTCCTGCCTCAGCCTCCCAAGTAGCTGGGACTACAGGTGTGTACCACCATACCCAGCTAATTTTTTCTAATTTTAGTAGAGATGGGGTCTTGCTCTTGCTCAGGCTGGTCTGAAACTCCTGAGCCTGAACAATCCTTGTACCACGGCCTCCCAGAGTGTGCTACCCAGCCTCCTAAAGAACTTTAACAGTTCTTGCCAGTGTTGTCATTGTATTTATGGAGGAGAGGATTATCGACAGTCCTTATTCCACCTTTCCTAATGAGATCACTAAATTATATTTTAAGGAGATTTAACTAATAATTTTATATATCTTTTCTGTTTATTCATGTTGTTAACTCTTTCTGATACTCCACGTTCCTTTGTGTAGATTCACTTGTCCATCTGCTTCACTCACTTTTTTCTCATTATCCAGTCGACATTATCCACACTCGACATCCGAGTGCAGAGGGTTAATATTTTCCTTCTGCCTGAAGGGCTTTAATATTTCTTGTGGTACAGGTCTGCAGGTCTTCTTTCAGCTTTTGTATGGCTAACAAGGTATTTATTTCGTCTTTGCATCTATGGTTATGAGACATAGTGGTCTATAGTTTTCTTGTAATTGTCTAGCTTTTTTATCAGTACAATTCTGGCCTCAGAAATTGAATTGGGAAGTATTTCCTTTTGTTTTCTGAAAGTGATTGTGAGGAGTTGGTATCATTTCTTTCATATATATTATTCTGTATATACAATTATCTGTAATTCTATATATCTATAAATTTATAGGTCTACATAGAATTATATATCTGTGTATCTATAAATATATCTAAGTATATTTCCATATAGAGATATATAGATTTAATTTTATATATAATAAAATTCAATCATAAAATAATATGGGCCTGGAGTTTTATTTGTTGTGACTTTTTAAAGATGAATTAATTTTCTGTAGTAGATATAGAGCTAGTCAGGTTATTATTTTCTTCCTGGATGAATACTCCTTTATTATGAGATCTGTGGGTTATATAATGATATCATCTCTTTCCTGATATTGGTACTTTTTGTCTTTTTTTTTTTTTTTTTTTGTCAATATGGCCAGAAGTTTGTGGCTGATATTTTTTAAAAGAATCAGCTTTTGGTTTTGTTAATTTTTCTCTATTTTCAATTTTTTGGTTTCTGCTCTTTATTATTACTATTTTCTTTCTTAAGCTTGCTTTGAGTTTAATTTGTTCTTTTAGAGTCTTGAGGTAGAAGCTTACATTATTGATTTGAGACTTTTCTGATGCACGCATTTTAATGCTATAATCTTCTGTCTAAGCAGTGCTTTTTAGTAACATCCCTAAAATTTTGGCGTATTGTGTTTTTATTCCATTCAAGTATTTTCTAATTTCCCCTTGGCCCATGGTTTAATTACAGTATATTAATTTCTGATTATTTGGGGATTTCTTAGATACCTTTACATTACTGATTTCTAATTTAATTCTGTTGTGGTCATAGAACACACTTGGTATGATTTCTATTCTTTTAAGGTTTGTTTGGCCCAATGTATGCTCTGTCTTGGTGGACAGTCTATTTGCATTTGATAAGAATGTATATTTTCTTGTTGGGTGGAATGTCCTATCAGTATCATTTCGGTCAAGTTGATTGATAATGTTCATGTCTCTTGTGTTCCTGCTGACTTTCTGTCTCCTTGTTTTACCAGTTTGATGGAGAAATATTGAGATATCCAAGTATAATTGTGGGGCAGTCTGTTTCTTCTTTAATTCTATCAGTTTTTGCTTGATGCATTATAAGGCCCTGTTATTAGGTACATACACATTTATTATTGCTGTAGCTTCTTGGTGAATTGGCTCTTTTTTGTTGTTGTTTTTAAAAATACTACTTTATTTTTACTCATGTATGAAAAAACTGGCTATAACTATCATGTTTACATACCTACTGATACTGGAAACAGAATTCAATAACAAACCATATTTATATTTTATAAAGAATACACAAACATTAAAACACTGAAAGCAGAGTTGGGGGAAAAATCATTAGCTATCATTTTCATTTTCATTAAAGAGCAGCACCTTCTGAGAAGAATTAAATCGATTAGTAATATTTACCTGTACTGTAAAATAATATGTACAAAGGAAAGTTAGTGATTATATTGGTTTTATTACTTTTACTAAGCCATCTATCTTCCTCACACTCAATGCAAAGAAATAAAACATAATCTGAAGAAAAATATGTCCTTATTATTATTTGTAATAAAAAGAGTCTGGTTTGTTCTGGAGACCTGAGCATACTGTACAATGGGGAACACTCAGTGGCTCAATGAACCTTTTTTTTTTTTTTTCTCTTTTGAGGCAGAGTCTCACTCTGTTGACCCGCCTAGAGTGCTGTGGCGTCAGCCTAGCTCACAGCAACCTCAAACTCCTGGGCTCAAGCAATCCTTCTGCCTCAGCCTCCCAAGTAGCTGGACTACAGGCATGTGCCACCATGCCCAGCTAATTTTTTTCTATATATTTTTAGTTGGCCAATTAGTTTCTATTTTTAGTAGAGATGGGGTCTCTCGCTCTTGCTCAGGCTGGTTTTGAACTCCTGACCTTGAGCAATCCACCCGCCTCAACCTCCCAGGGTGCTAGGATTACAGGTGTGAGCTACCACACCCGGCCAGTGAACAATTTTGATCCACTGGATAGAATCTCATCCGTATCTGATGACTGGACTAACTCCATGGGAGCTGGGATAGACTGAACCATTTTTGTGGTATCCCCAGATCTCACTAAATAAGAAAAGACCCTACATGAGAAAAGATAATAATTGATCTGTCCATAAATTATAAGCTCTTTCTTAAGTAGGAGGTAGAAAAGGGGCACCTTTCTTGAGCACATGGATAAAAGTATTACTGTGGTCTAAAGACTGATGGATATTGTGTTACTATAATGACCATAAGGTACACATGGAAACCACTGTCAGATTAAGAAACTGCTACAACTCCTGTCAGTTCCTTAGATAATGGAGCAAGTTCCTTTTCTAGGGTGACAATTAGTCCTATATTGGCATTGCTGCTGCCTATGAAACTCACCACCAAAGATAAGTGATTAAATTGAACCACCTGGTAGATGTTATAGTAACAGATGATACTTTTATTTTTTGAAAGTCCAAGTTTGCTTCCTTGGTCTATTGCAAGGGCAAAAGTAGATAAGAAACCAGGTCTCAAAGCATGTGCTGGAGCAATATCATTGGCTACTTTAATAATAGGTACTCCATCTCTATCTGACACAACAATAGCATGGAGTCCTTCAACACTTGGTAACTTTTTATACAGGAATTACTTTAGGTCAGGGGTCTTCAAACTTTTTAAACAGGGGGCCAGTTCACTTCCCTCGGACTGTTGGAGGGCTGGACTATAGTTTAAGAAACACTATGAACAAATTCCTATGCACACTGCACGTATCTTATTTTGAAGTAAAAAAACAAACGGGCAAAAACACCCGCATGTGGCCCGTGGGCCGTAGTTTGAGGATGCCTGCTTTAGGTCATCGGCCATGACGAACCCCTTTCTCCCGCAGGATCAGTCTCCATGCCTGGGTTTCTGGCCTGCCCAGTCTCTCTGCTGTCACTTCAGGGACAGCTTCAGAGACATTCTCTTCAGCAAGCAGCTGTCACCTGATTCATGACCTCCTCGAAGCTCTGAATTGACACTTTCATCATCATCATTTATCTCTGCAGTGATTCCTTTTTCTGAAGTCTACTATGTTTGATATTAATATAGCCACTTAAACTTTCCTTTTTATTAGTGTTTATATAATACTATTCCTTATCCTTTTACTTTTCTCCTCTATATTCAGCATATTTACAGGGACTTCTTGTAGACAGTATATAGTTGAGTCTTTATAAAAAATCCAGTATCACAATATTTTTTCATTTGTTTAGACCATTTATACCTAATATAATGATTGATATGGTTGGATTTAGGTCTGATATTTTGTTATATGTTTTCTGTTTATCCCCTCTGGCTTTTGTTTCTTTGTTTTCTATTTCCTGTCTTCATTTGGATGGTTTGAATGTTTTTTAATATTCTGTTTTAGTTTTCTAGTTGGCTTTTTTGCTATGCCTCTGTATTATTTTTTATAGTTGCCCTGAGCATTACATATATTTCAGCTTTCATAGTCTGCCTAAAGTCAATATTTTACCATTTTAAGTAAAATACAGAAAGCTTACAAATATATAGGCCTTTTATGTTTCCTTCTTTGTATTATAGTTGTTTGTATGTCATCTACATAGTTTGAAAATTCTACATAGTATTATTATTTTTGCTTTTAACAGTATTATATAATTTAAGGAATTTGAGAAAATTAATGTTTACTTTCCTGTATGTTTAGTACTTTTGCTGCTCTTCCTTCATTCCTGAAATTCCCAGTTTCTTCTGGTATTATTTTCCATCAGTCTCCAGAACTTGCTTTAAATTTTTTTGTTTGTTTTACAGGTCTTCTGGCAACAGATTCCCTTAGTTTTCCATCATTTGTGAGTGTCTTTATTTTGTCGTCCTACCTGAGATATTTTCACTGGAGATAGAATCCTGGATTGACAATTCTTTTCTTCCAGCCCTTTGACAATGTTGTTTCACTTTCTGCTGGCCTCTGTAGTTTCAGATAAGAAATCTACAGTCACTTGAATCATTGTTTTCATATATTTAGTATATTGTTTTTCTCTGGCTGCTTTCAAGAATTTTTTTCTTCATTTTTGGTTTTCAGCAGTTTGACTATGATGTATCTAAATCTGATTTTCATTCAATTTTTTTTCATTTTGGGGTTTGCTGAGCTTCTTAGATTTATAAATGTATGTCTTTCACCATATTTCGTAACTTTTCAGGTATTAATGTCTTCACATAATATTTTTGTACCAATCTCTCTTTCTTCTTGGGATTCTAGTGCGAACAAATGTTGGATCTTTTCATATTGCTTCTGTATTGATTTTTTATATAGTCCTTAGGCTCTGTTCATATAAAATTTTTCTTTCTTTCCTTCAGATTGGATAATTTCTGTTTTTCTCCTAAGTTTAGTAACTCTTTCCTCTCCCATCTCTATTGTGCTTTTCAGGCTGTTCAGTCAATTTAAAAATTTTAAATATTCTCTTTTCTCCAATATAGCCCTCATAAAAAAATTCTAGATATTGTGTTTTTCATTTCTAATATTTGTATTTGGTTCTTGACTACAGTTCTGTTTCTCTGCTAAAAAATTCTTTCTTTTCGTTTTAATAGGTTTTTTTTTACCTCATGGAACATGGATATAATAACTGCTTTAAAGTCTTTGATGATTTCAACATCTGGGTCGTCTCAGGGTTTCCATTTGCTGATTGTCTTTCCCCTTGAAAATTGGTTACATATTTCTGGTTCTTTGTGTGTTGAGTAATTTTAGATTGTATCCTGTGTATTTTGAGTATTATGTGAGAATTTGGTCCCTTATAAAATCTTCTGAAGAATATCCATTTGATTTGTTTTAGCAGGCAATCAGCCCTGTTAGGTTCAGACAGTATGTTCTTTCTCTCCTTTTGTCATTAGTGGTTCTGATGTCAATTCAATTTTAAAAGGCTTTACTGTGCTTTGTGTACTACTCAGGTTACTGTTGAGCTAGAGTGGTGGTGTATATCAGCATTTATTTCTCACAGCCATCGGGGACTGTTCTGTGCATGCACAGGTTAGAGGTGAACCTGGGACGTGGCTCAGAATTTTAGGGTATTTTCTTCTCTAGTTATTTTGGCTCTGTAATTTCCCTCACGATCTCCACTCCCAAGGATGCTTTTTCTCTGCCTATGGCTAGAAAGACAGGTTCCTCTCAAGAGCTGCTGCTGCCAGCACTGCCACACAGTTCCATGTAACTGGCACTATCTTTGGGGTAAAATGGTAAAAAGAGAGAGAAAAAACCACTTTCTTCATTCTCATAGTTCCTTTGTCTAGAAAAGTAAATTTTCTCACTTGAGTTTTTCATGTCCACCCTACCACCACTATTGCTAGGGAAATTTTTAAAAATAACAAAATGGGGCCGGGCACGGTGGCTCACGCCTGTAATCCTAGCACTCTGGGAGGCTGAGGCAGGTGGATTGCTTGAGGTCAGGAATTCGAAACCATCCTGAGCAAGAGCGAGACCCTGTCTCTACTATAAATAGAAAGAAATTAATTGACCAACTGAACATATATATATATATAAATTAGCCGGGCATGGTGGCGCATACCTGCAGTCCCAGCTACTTGGGAGGCTGAGGCAGGAGGATCGCTTGAGCCCAGGAGTTTGAGGTTGCTGTGAGCTAGGCTGACGCCACGGCACTCACTCTAGCCTGGGCAACAAAGCGAGACTCTGTCACAAAAAAAATAAAATAAAATAACAGAATGGGAATTTCCCTCATTTCCAGCTTAGAAGGGTTCCTTTTCCTGCTACTCTGGCCAAAAAGACCCTCTCTCAGAGTTCTTCCAGCATATCCTGCTGTGCATTTCTACGCTAGGATTGCCTTCAGGTCTAATCTAAAAGAGAAAAGAAAAACAACCACATGAAACTCACTGCAGTAGGAGATGTTCTTCAAGTTTTGGGTCTTCCCATCTGTCTACTATTTTAATTTTTCAGAGTCCTTAATTAGTTAATTTTTGTATTGTGTCCCAAGATTTTGGTCATAATCAGTGAGAGTGATAGGCTCTAGTGAGCTTATAACATCTTTGCCTGTACCAGGTGTCCAGGACATTTTAACACTAAAAACTGGGAGGAAAGGAAATACAGTTTTATAGTAAGAATTGATTCATTAAATAAATTTTAACATTCCTTTTTTTTTTTTTTTTTTTTGAGACAGTCTCGCTTTGTTGCCCAGGCTAGAGTGGCGTCAGCCTAGCTCACAGCAACCTCAAACTCCTGGGCTCAAGCGATCCTCCTGCCCCAGCCTCCCCAGTAGCTGGGACTGTAGGTGTGCACTACCATACCTAGCTAATTTTTTTTTTGTAGGGATAAAATCTCACTGTGTTGCCCAGGCTGGTCTCAAACTCCTGGCCTCAAGCAGTCCTCCTGCCTCACCCTCTCAAAGTGCTAGGATTACAGACATAAGCTATGTGCCTGGCCAGGGTTTTATAATACAGTCTGATATCTGGTAGGGCCAGTTCTGCCAGCTCATTGTGTTTTATTTTCAGGGTTTTCTTAACTATTTTTTCTTGTTTGTTTTTTTGTTTTTGTTCTGTGTGAATTGTAGAATCAACTCATGTAGCTTCAGGAAAAAATTTTAAATTTAATATTTTCATTGGGATCATGATAAATGTAGATATTAACTTGGGGAGAACTGACATCTTTATAATATTGAATCATCTAGTTCAAGAACAGAGGCCAGGCGCAGTGGCTCACGCCTGTAATCCCAGCACTCTGGGAGGCTGAGGTGGGTGGATTGCTCAAGGTCAGGAGTTCAAAACCAGCCTGAGTGAGACCCCGTCTCTACTATAAAAAAAAAATAGAAATTAATTGGCCAACTAATATATATAGAAAATATTAGCCGGGCATGGTGGCGCATACCTGTAGTCCCAGCTACTCGGGAGGCTGAGGCAGGAGGATTGCTTGAGCCCAGGAGTTTGAGGTTGCTGTGAGCTAGGCTGATGCCACGGCACTCACTCTAACCTGGGCAACAAAGCGAGACCCTGTCTCAAAAAAAAAAAACAGAAGAAGAGATACCTTCATTTTGTTCATTTTCCATCATTTAGGAGTTTTAAAAAATTTTCCTGATGCAGGTGTTGTATTCCAAGTATTTTATCTTTTCTGTTGCTGTTATAAATGGGCCCTTTTCCTCTATTGTAACTCCTAACTAAGTATTTTATATATACAAGAAGGCTTATATTTTGTATTCTGCTACCATGTTGAATTCTCTTATTTAATTTTAGCATCAATTTTCTTGCATTTTCCAGCCTTAATGTCATATCATCTGTAATTAGAGATGGCTTCCTTCCTTCCTTCCTTCCTCCCTCCCTCCCTCCCTCCCTGTTTCTCTGTTTCTCTCTCTCTCTTTGTCTCACACTTCTAGTTGTTTTGTTCTGTCTAATTTTGCTGGCCAATACTTTCCCTATAGTGTTAAATAGTAGTGGAGAATAGTGGGCATCCATGACTTGTGTGTGCTCCTCTTTCTTGACTTTTTTTTTTTTTGAGACAGAGTCTCACGTCTCACTTTTGTTGCCCAGGCTAGACTGCCGTGGCGTCAGCTTAGCTCACAGCAACCTCAAACTCCTGGGCTCAAGGGATCCTCCTGCCTCAGCCTCCCGAGTAGCTGGGACTGCAGGCATGTGCCACCATGCCCAGCTAATTTATATATATATATGTTCAGTTGGTCAATTAATTTCTTTCTATTTATAGTAGAGACGGGGTCTCGCTCTTGCTCAGGCTGGGTTTGAACTCCTGAGCATGAGCAATCCACCTGTCTCTGCTTCCTAGAGTGCTAAGATTACAGGCGTGAGCTACCGTGGCTGGCCTCTCTTTCTTGACTTGAGAGGAGAAAAGGTCCTTACATTCCAAACAGTGTAACTGATGATAAAACCATTGCCCCCTTCCAGTAAAATGAACCATCTCAGAGTTTAATGTAGTACTTAAAAGTTACAGTGGGCTTGTGGTAGGTGACCATATTCTAAGTCCCAATTATATATAATGTTATCCTTCTCAATAAAGTTGTTTTTTGGGGGGGAGAGGGAGACTTAATTTTATGCTTTTGTAGCACTTTTAATAAGACTCACCCATTAAGAAAAGTCTTTGAACATATTATGTTGGAGGCAGGCTTTACTAGTGCCTGTTTGTATGATCAGATCATTGGTAAGTGGATTTATACTCTGAGGATTAGGGCCAGGAAGCTATTGTGAAATTGTTATGTTGATTTTTTTTCCTCAATAAAGCTACCTCAATATTAAAAATTTTATGTATGCCTTTAAAATTATTATGCTTTAATTGGGTAATTTTTATAAGCTGTAGGATATAAACATGGCAAAAGTTCATTTTTATTTATTTTATTATAAAAAGTATCAAAAATTGTGTATCTAACTTACCTAGACAGTTATGCACACATGCAATTTTTAATGCCTAATCTGTTATAGATGCTAAGTGCTTCTAAGTTGAAGCCGATAGACCAGAAAAACCACACCACTTCTTCCTTACGATAGAATTCCTCTTCGTTGATCATGATATCCCCAGAGAAATGGATTAGATTCTAGGGCTGGGAAGCTGGTGCTTTTCCTTTGTTAGCTTTTCCTTTGTCCAGTCATAACCATCCCATTGGCCATAATAAAGCCCATGAAATATAGATCAGTGCTGTAGAAAAACAGTTCAGCACATGCTTTGTTTTGAGTGAATCTTCATAATTGTTTTACTTTGTAAAAGAAAGCACATTTCCCCAGCCTAGGTAAGACATGCAGTGGTATAATGGAAAAAGAGCTCTGGACTTTGAATTTGGGCATCTGAATTTTAGTACTGGCTCTTTTGATCTTGACCAAGTTATTATCCTTGTTAGGTCTTAGTTTCTGTCGAATGGTAAGCTTGGATTGTACTATTTAAGGTCTCTTCTACCTTTAAATTCTAAAATAGTGGAGATTTGGATATGGTATTGACTGTTGGAATTTTAGGCATTTTAATCTCCATATCCCTATTTTTATTTTGGCAGTTAGTTGCTTTAGGTAAAGGGAATGTATGTATTATGTATGTATGTGTATATATAGTGCATTCTAAATTTACATGAGAATAAAATATTTTGCAAGTATCTTTTTAGATTAGTGCTGACTGTTATGGAATGGTTCTGTAGTATCTAGTCTGAATTCCAGAGTGACAGAAAAATTTCCTGTCCATTTTCATGGTCTTATGGGGAACCTGTGGGCCTCAAGGCCACATGTGGTCCTCTAGATCCCCAAGTGCTGCCCCTCAACCGAATCCAAATTTCACAGAACAAATTTATTTTAATAAGGCATCTTATTAATCCCTTTGAATAAAGGGATTTGTTCTGTGAAATTTTGATTCAGGCAAAAGGCCACACTTAAGGATCCAAAAAGCCACAGCATTAGTTGAAACAATATTTTATCCTTTGACAAAATATTAATATTTAAATATTCAATTTTTTCCTCAGGCTGTTGTCTAAGGGAAACCAGTGCTTCCAGTTTTGAATCTGTTAAAGGTATTGCTTATGTCATTATCTTGAAATTTTTAGCTTATCCATGCACTATGGCCTCTCCTTTTCTCATTTGAAAGAGTCCTAGCATCAAATCAGGGTTTCCAAAGAGAAACAAAAACAGAAAAACAACTATAATTATACTTCATTTTGAAGATCGTTGTTGTTTATTAATAAAATGTCAAAATAAGTTTTTGGTAAAATATTTTCAATTCTGTAGTAAAACTATTTAGGATTATGTGTTTAGATCTGAGAAACAAGTCTTATCTGGGTTTTTTTGTGTTTCAGATCTACTTATTTGTCACAGAGTAGGAAGAAGTGTTTAAAGGTTACAAGGAAAGATAGGAGTAGATGAATATGATTAGGAGGCTTCTGAGAAGAAAGTGAGTTCTGGGCATGTTTTTGAAAGAAGTATTATGTGCAAGTTAAAACTTTTTTTTTTGAGACAGTCTCACTCTGTTGCCTGGGCTAGAGTGCCGTTTAGTCAGCCTAGCTCACAGCAACCTCAGACTCCTGAGCTCAAGCAATCCTTCTGCCTCAGCCTCCCAAGTAGCTGGGACTACAGGCATGCGCCACCATGCACGGCTAATTTTTTGTATATATTTTTAGTTGGCCATTTAATTTCTTTCTGTTTTTTTTTGTAGAGACAGAGTCTGGCTCTTGCTCAGGCTGAGTCAAACTCCTGACCTTGAGCAATCCACCCGCCTCAGCCTCCCAGAGTGCTAGGATTACAGGCGTGAGCCACCGCGCTCGGCCAAGTTAAAACATTTGATTGCTTTGTTAAATTTTTATTTCTTATATGTTAAACCATAGAAGAAAACCAAGGATGGTTGGTTGCCTGCAATTTAAGGTATAGAAACAGAAATTTGGGGAATAAAAGATACTTCCTGTCTTTAAATTCTTCACTGTTGGGGTATAGTACTTAGCCCCATATACTGTGAATGATACCAAGCAACTCTCCTTTTTGGTATCAGGAGTCAGAAGATATATGCAGCAGATAAAACTGAAAGTTTAAGAGCGTAAAATGGGCCGGGCACGGTAGCTCAAGCCTGTAATCCTAGCTCTCTGGGAGGCTAAGGTGGGCGGATCCTTTGAGCTCAGGAGTTCGAGACCAGCCTGAGCAAGAGCGAGACCCCATCTCTACTATAAATAGAAAGAAATTAATTGGCCAACTAATATATATAGAAAAAATTAGCCGAGCATGGTGGCACATGCCTGTAGTCCCAGCTACTTGGGAGGCTGAGGCAGCAGGATTGCTTGAGCCCAGGAGTTTAAGGTTGCTGTGAGCTAGGCTGACACCACGGCACTCACTCTAGCCTGGGCAATAAAATGAGACTCTGTCTCAAAAA
>VSMD01027251.1:0-69325 GCA_008750895.1 Mirza zaza | reverse complement strand
TGTGGGGCCCCATAGTGGGGAACTAGGATGGACTGAAAGCCAGGAGAGGGCTTTTAAGAATTAAAAGAGTTGCTCAAGAAAGCCCCCGTGTTGGGGTTACCAGACCTTGCCAAAGGCTTCAACTTGTTTGTGTACGAAAAGCAGCAGTGGCTTTGGGCGTACTGACACAGACGGTGGGCCCTGGGCAGAGGCCGGTAGCCTGCTTGTCCAAACAGCTGCACTCAGTGGCGTCAGGATGGCCGCCTCGCCTGCGAGCACTGGCAGCAACCGTCTTGCTGATCAAGGACGTGGACAAGCTCACTCTTCAGCAAAACATCCATGGGCAGGTCCCTCATGCAGTGGTGGCATTGATGAACACATCGGGACACGATGGCTGTCTAGCAGTCGGCTGGCGCAGTACCAAGGGCTGCTCTGCGAAAATCCACAAGTCACCATCGAGACTGCGGACCTTAAACCCTGCCACCTTCCTTCCCACAGAGCCAGGGCCCCCGGCCCATGACTGTCCCGAGGCCGTGGAAGAGGTCTACGTGAGCCACTCAGATTTAAAGGACAGCCCATTGCCAGCGCCCGACCTAGAGCTCTACACAGACGGCAGCAGCTACATCCAGAATGGCAAGCGGTTGGCTGGCTACACAGTCACCACAGAGAGCGACGTTGTAGTGTCGGGCCCCATGCCTCAAGGGTGGTCACCCAGAGGGCAGAATTATGGGCGCTCATTCAAGCCCTCAGGCATACCCAAGATGAAAGGGTCAATGTATACACAGACTCCAAATATGCCTTCGCTACGGTGCACGCACACGGGGCGATCTATAAGGAAAGGGGACTGTTGACTGGGGGAGGAAAAGAAATTAAAAACAAAGAAGAGATCCTTCAGCTGCTGGAGGCAGTATAGGCCCCAAAGGAGGTGGCGGTCATCCATTGCAGGGGACACCAAAAGGGTACAGACTCGGTCACCACTGGCAACAGGTTGGCAGACCAAGCTGCGAGAGAGGCAGCTGAGACAAGACAGCCAGAAGGCCCCACTACTAAGAGTCAGATCCTCTTGGCTCCTGAGTGGCCAGAAAACCCTAGATACAAGCCAGAGGAAGACAGATAGATGGAACAGGAGCAAACTACCAGGACTAAGGAAGGATGGTGGCAACTGCCCAACCAAGCCATTTTTGTCCCAGAGAAACTGGCTTACCCCACTGTGTCCCGATATCATGGATTGACGCACTAGGAAAGACTGCTCTCACTCAGCTGTTAAGCCGATACTATCACATAGCCACGCTCCCCTCGGTAGCAGCGACGGTCTGCCTCCGATGCCAGACCTGAACTAAAAATAACCCAGTGGCTAGACCAAGACCTTCCCAGGAGTTCAACATACCGGGACACCCCCTTTCGAGGATGTGGAAGTGGACTTCACAAAGGTCAAACCGAGCTGAGGATATAAATATCTACTGGTGCTAATCTGCACCTTCTCTGAGTGGGTAGAGGCTATTCCCACCAGAACAGAAAAGGCCAGAGAAGTGGTGAAGCTCCTCTCGAGAGAAGTCATCCCTCGGTACGGCTTATCCCTCCCTACTGGAAGTGACGATGGGCCGGGCTTCACAGCAGAGGACACACAGATCCTCTCAAAGACTCTAGGTATTCAGCGGAAGCTGCACACGGCCTACAGAAATCAAACTTCAGGGAAAGTAGAATGCATGAACTGAACACTTAAGAATGTACTGGTGGGGGGGGGAGGATCAAGATGATGGATGAGAAACACCGCCAGACAGAGTGTCTCTGCAGAAAAGACAGATTCTAGCAGAAATTAGAAAAAAGAAGCAAGAAGACGAGCATACAGCTGACGAGGGCCAGAAGGAGGGGTACCTGAGACCACGGGAGACTCCACGGGAGGAGGTTGCGGAGGAGAACTGGAAGATGAGACCACCTGAGCAACCCGGAGACCAGCGGGAAGGGTAAGTGGATCAGGCGCCTTTCCCCTCCCCTGCATCTGGGACTGCTGGTGGGCTCCCCAGCAGGTGGAGACACCTGCGGACACCAGTTGATAGACGGCTGCCGCCAGGCAGACGGGAGCTGGCGTCACATTGCCTCCTTCACCCCTCCCCCGACCCTACCCGCGGCTGCCCAAAGAGACAATATAGCCACCAGCCGGAGGCACCTCCAGGGAAAGAGACCTTCCCTTTTGGGACGCTATAGCTGACTAAGGGGAACTCAGACTGTGAGCTCCCTACCTGCCAGCCCTCCCAGGTGCCGCTGGCATGGTGATCCCAGAAGAACAGGACAGACCCTGAGGCTGAGAGACATAGACCCAGCTTGGGCTCCCTGTGGGCGAATTGGGACTGGTACTCCTCTCCCTGGTGGGGATATAGTTTGAACTCTGGGACCCAGAGGTCCGACCTGCAGACCAGATCCCGAGCACCCAGGTCTCGCATTGCCCGGGGCACAGAAGGGATATACGGGAACAGCCTACTGAGGTGTGTGTGCCTTCAGGGGAAGATCAGCGTCCTAGAGGGCAACCCTCCCCCCAAAGGGAGGCCGGGCGCCCAGCCCAGGTGGCGTTACTGAACAGGGAAACTCCCCGCTGGTATCACAGTCCAGGGAGGCCTGGTGGCTTGTGGTCTGGCCTGCTGGCAGACGCCCAGGAGTAGTCGTGGAGTTGGAGACGGTGTAAAGAAGCGAGGCCCACTCCAGACCGCAGGTCTCAGAGAGCCCCACCCCCAAACACAGATTTTCTGATTGAGCGGGGCATTCCAGCCCCTCCCTGACAGCTTTGCCTGGAAGCAGAGAACAGAACTTTGACCCCTGCTAATGGCATTGGTGGTGCCTGAGGGCGGGCTTACCCAACTCAGCTCTGCCCAACCCTCTCCTAGACCAGCCCTCACTGAGGAGGAGAAAAGGACACACCTGGAAGTCCCAGGGCCCCACTCACCACCTGAGGCACTAGAGTGCCTCTCTATAGGAACAAGAGCTGATAACAGGACGCAAAAACAACAGCGTAGCCTGTTTTTCCAAGCAAGCGCCATCTACTGACAGGGAGGACATCCTACACAGCCTTTTCACGGCACCTACTGACTCATTATATAGGGTGTGGTCGAATCTCACCCACAGACACCACCTACCAGCTCAGACACGAAACAAGGCGTGTGAATACCCAAAGAAAAACCTAAAGAAAGAAACAACAACTGATCGACATGGGAAGAAATCAGCGAAGGAACTCAGGAAATATGAAGAACCAAACGGAAAACACACCCCCAAAGAGGAGCACCAGCCCCCTAGAAATGGACACCAACCAAAATCAGGCAACCAAAATGACAGAACAGGAATTTCATATGTGGATCATAAGAAAACTCACCGACCTGCAAGAACAACTCAATAACCAACACAAAGAAACCACAAAAAGCCTTCAGGATCTAGAACAAAAGTTCACTAAAGAAATAGACACAATGAAGAAAAGTGTAACCGAACTCTTGGAAATGAAGAATCAATTCAGGGAACTACAAAATACAGTGGAAAGCCTCAAGAACAGGGTAGATCAAACAGAAGAAAGAATCTCAGAGATTGAAGATAACACCCTCCAACTAAATAAAACAGTCACAGCGATAGAGCAGAGAAACAAGAGAAAAAGAGCAAAGCCTACAAGAGCTGTGGGATTATGTGAAGAAACCTAATGTGAGGGTCATAGGGTTACCAGAAGGGGAAGAAGACAACACTCACGGGTTGGACAAGCTATTTGAAGATATAATAGAGGAAGATTTCCCAGGCCTTGCTCAAAATCTCGATATACAAGTTCAAAAAGCTCAGAGGACCCCTGGGAGATTCAATGCAAACAGGAAGACATCACGACATGCAGTCATCAGACTGACCAAAATATCAACTAAAGAGGCCCTTCTAAGAGCTGTAAGACAAAAGAAGCAAGTAACATACAAGGGAAAGCCAATTCAAATAACTCCAGACTTCTCTAATGAGACTTTATAAGCAAGGAGAGACTGGGGCCCCATTCTTACTCTTCTGAAACAAAACAATGCCCAGCCTAGAATCTTATTCCCTGAAAAACTAAGCTTCGTATATGAAGGAGAAATAAAGACATTCTCAGACTAGCAAAGTCTCAGAGAATTCACCAAGACAAGACCAGCCCTACAAGAAGTACTCAAAACAGTGTTACGCACGGAACACCATAATAAAAACTCACGAATATAAAAACAACCAAAACCCAAAGATGAAAGGCCAGATATTACAATGGCTCAAGAGAGAAATCAAAGCAACAATATCCAACCCAACAGAATGAACAATAATCTACCTTACCTATCAGTTCTCTCAATAAATGTGAATGGCTTAAACTCTCCATTCAAGAGACATAGGCTGGCTGAATGGATAAGAAAATACAGGCCAAGTATATGCTGTCTTCAGGAAACACATCTAACCTTCAAGGATGCATATAGACTAAAAGTAAAAGGGTGGAGATCAGTATTCCAGGCAAGTGGAAGCCAAAAGAAGGCTGGCGTGGCAGTTCTAATTTCAGATGATTTAGTTTTTAAACCAACAAAAGTAGTGAAAGACAAAGAGGGTCATTATATAATGGTGAAGAGCACACTTCAACAGGAAGAGATAACAATTTTAAATATATATGCACCCAACTTAGGTGCACCCAGTTTCATAAAGCAAACCTTACTGGATCCAAGCAAATGGATTAATAGCAACTCCATAATCACCAGAGATCTCAACACACCACTGACAGCACAAGACAGATCATCCAAACAGAAAGGTAATAAAGAAATAATGGACTTAAACAAAGCTCTGGAACAATTGGGTCTGACTGACATTTACAGGACATTCTACCCAAAATCCACTGAATATACGTTCCTCTCATCAGCTCACGGGACATTCTCTAAGATTAACCATATCCTAGGACACAAAGTAAACCTCAAGAAATTTAAAAAAATAGAAATCATACCATGTATCTTCTCAGATCACAGTGGAATAAAAGTAGAAATCAACCCTAACAGAAACTCACATTTCTACACAAAAACGTGGAAATTAAACAACCTCCTACTAAATGATTACTTCATAAATGAAGAAATCAAGATGGAAATAAAAAAATTCTATGAAGAAAATGACAATGGAGAGACAAGTTATCAAATCCTCTGGGACACAGCTAAAGCAGTTCTGAAAGGAAAGTTTATCTCCATAAATGCCTATAACCAAAAGTCAAAAAGATCACAGATAGACAATCTAACAAAATGACTCAAAGAGCTGGAAAAAGAACAGACCAACCCCAAACCCAGCAGAAGAAGTGAAATAAACAAGATCAAATCGGAATTAAATGAAATTGAAAACAGGGAAGTTATTCAGGAGATTAATAAAACAAAAAGTTGGTTCTTTCAAAAAATAAACAAATTGACACGACATTGGCTAAGCTAATGAAAAGAAGAAAAGAGAAATCTCTAATAAGCTCTATCAGGAACAAAAAAGGAGACATCACAACTGATCCCAAAGAGATACAAGATATAATTTATGAATACTACAAAAATCTTTATGCACACAAACTGGAAAATGTGGAGGAAATGGACAAATTTCTAGAACCACACAGCCTTCCTAGGCTCAACCAGGAAGAAATAGATTTCCTAAACAGACGAATCTCAAGAGCTGGAATAGAAACAGCAATTAAAAATCTCCCTAAAAAGAAAAGTCCCTGTCCAGATGGCTTCACACCCGAATTTTACCACACTTACAAAGAAGAACTAGTACCTATCTTGCACAAACTATTCCACAACATCGAGAAGAACGGAAACCTCCCCAACACCTTTTATGAAGCCAATATTACTCTGATACCAAAACCAGGAAAGAATGCAACAAAAAAAGAAAACTACAGACCAATATCCCTAATGAATATAGATGCAAAAATTTTCAACAAAATCTTAGCTAACCGAATCCAGATGCTTATCAAAAATATAATCCATCACGACCAAGTGGGCTTCATCCCAGGGATGCAGGGATGGTTCAACATACGTAAATCTATAAATGCAATTCACCACATAAACAGAAGCAAAAACAAAGACCAGATGATTCTTTCAATAGATGCAGAAAAAGCTTTTGATAAAATTCAACACCCTTTCATGATACAAACACTTAATAAAATAGGCATAGAAGGAACATACCTAAAAATGATACAAGCCATATATGACAGACCCATAGCCAACATCATACTGAATGGGGAAAAATTGAAAGCATTCCCACTTAGAACTGGAACCAGACAAGGCTTCCCACTATCTCCACTCCTATTCAACATAGTGCTGGAAGTCCTGGCTACAGCAATCAGACAGCAAAATCGAATTAAAGGTATCCAGATAGGGGCAGAAGAGATCAAACTTTCACTGTTTGCTGATGATATGATATTATATCTAGAAAACCCCAAAGATTCAACCAAGAAACTCCTGGAACTGATAAATGAATTTAGTAAAGTCTCAGGATACAAAATCAATACATAGAAATCAGAGGCATTCATATATGCCAACAACAATCTAATTGAGAACCAAATCAAAGACTCAATTCCCTTCACAATAGCAACAAAGAAATTAAAGTACCTACGAGTATACTTAACCAAGGAAGTAAAAGACCTCTACAGGGAGAACTATGAAACACTGAGAAATGAAATAGCAGAGGATGTAAACAGATGGAAATCCATACCATGCTCGTGGATCAGCAGACTCAACATCATTAAAATGTCTATACTACCCTAACTGATCTACAGATTCAAAGCAATACCTATTAAAATCCCATCAGCATTCTTCACAGATATAGAAAAAATAATTTTATGCTTCATATGAAACCAAAGAAGACCCCAAATATCAAAAGCAATTCTAGGCAACAAAAACAAAATGGGAGGCATTAATATGTCAGATATCAAACTATACTACAAAGCTGTAGTAATTAAATCAATCTGGTATTGGCACAAAAATATGAATATTGACCAGTGGAACAGATGTGAGAATCCTGATATAAAACCATCCTCATATAGCCACCTAATCTTTGACAAAGCAGACAAAAACATATGCTGGGAAAAAGAATCCCTTTTCAACAAATGGTGCTGGGAAAACTGGATAGCCACTTGTAGAAGGCTAAAGCAGGACCCACACCTTTCACCTCTCACGCTGGATAACAGACTTAAACCTAAGGTATGAAACTATTAGAATTCTAGAGGAAAATGTTGGAAACACTCTCCTAGACATCGGCCTAGGCAAAGAGTTTATGCAGAAGTCCCCAAAGGCAATCACGGCAGCAACAATAATAAATAAATGGGACATGATCAAACTAAAAAGCTTCTGCACAGCCAAAGAAATAGTCACGAAAGTAAACAGACAACCTACAGAATGGGAGAAAATTTTTGCATCCTACGCATCCGATAAGGGGCTGATAACTAGAATATACTTAGAACTCATGAAAAGCAGCAAGAAAAAATCAAATAACCCCATTAAAAAGTGGGCAAAGGACTTGAACGGAAACTTTTCTAAAGAAGACAGAAGAATGGCCAACAAACATGAAAAATGCTCAACATCTCTAATCATCAGGGAAATGCAAATCAAAACCACAATGAGATATCACTTAACTCCAGTGAGAATGGCCTTTATCAAAAAGTCTCCAAACAATAGATCCTGGCGTGGATGCGGAGAGAGAGGAACACTCTTATACTGCTGGTGGGACTGCAAACTAGTTCAAACCTCTGTGGAAAGCAATATGGAGATACCTTAAAGCGATACAAGTGAATCTACCATTTGATCCAGCAATCCCATTGCTGGGCGTCTACCCAAAAGATCCAATGACACTCTGCAAAAAAGACACCTGCACTCAAATGTTTATAGCAGCACAATTCATAATTGCAAGTCTGTGGAAACAGCCCAAATGCCCATCAATCCAAGAATGGATTAATAAAATGTGGTATATGTATACCATGGAGTACTATTTGGCTCTAAGAAACAACGGTGATATACCACATCTTATATTTTCCTGGTTATAGCTGGAACCCATACTATTAAGTGAAGTTTCCAAAGAATGGAAAAACAAGCACCACATATACTCACCAGCAAACTGGTATTAACTGAGCAGCACCTAGGTGGACACATAGGTACTACAGTAATAGGGTATTGGGCAGGTGGGAGGGGGGAGGGGGCGGGTATATACATATATAATGAGAGAGATGTGCACCATCTGGGGGATGGTCATGCTGGAGACTCAGACTTGTGGGGGGAGGGGTGCAATGGGCATTTATTGAAACCTGAAAATCTGTACCCCCATAATATGCCGAAATAAAAAAAAAATTAAAAAAAGAATGTACTGGCGAAGTTATGCCAAGAGACACAGCTACCCTGGACAGACATGTCGAGCCTAGCCCTGTTGCGAGTAAGGTGTGCACCCGCCCTAATGGTTATTCGCCCTTTGAGATACTGTATGGTAGGCCACCTCCCATCATAAAGCGCCTTAACGGGGACACAGGGCAGCTTGGAGACTTAAACCTAGCAAGGCAACTTCAGGCTCTAGGGAAAAGCTTAACTACCATCCACCAGACCGTTCAGGAAAGGAATCAAATTGGGCTAGGGCTTCCGGTTCACTCATACCAACCGGGAGACCAAGTGTGGGTCAAAGATTGGAAACGGGAACCCTTAGAACCCACATGGAGCCTAAGGGTTGTGATACTGGTTACCCCCACTGCTGTTAAAGTTGCAGGTGTAACACCATGGATGCACCACACCCGAGTAAAGCGAGCTGAGACGGACACGCGACTGGACCTTGGAGAGCGAGACCAGACCCACAAAACCCGCTAAAACTCCAACTCAGATGAAAACCTGCCAGACCAAACTCCACCGAGATGGACAAAAAAGGGAAAAGCTGAATGGGACTGCTGATGTTGACTCGGATCATTGTCGGACTGCTGACCATCCTTCTGGGACTGGGACTCTGGGCTGTGGCTCCAAAAGACTGGACTAAACTGCAAAGATGTGCCCTGGTCGCCTTTTATTCTGGCTACATAGGATGTTTGTGGGTGAACCGTTCCTGGAAAGGGTCTCTATAGCTGTAGCCATTGACTGCCCTCAGGGCTGCTACAGCAGTGTAAATGTGCTAGGACAGAGGGCCTCAGGGAAAAGCAAAGGGTTCAACTCAGTCACCCACCTTGACAGCTCCGGCTATATTCAGGCCACAGAGTGCCCGTATAATGGTAAAAGGAATAATCACAGGCTCACTGGGCTCCTGCTCCAGTTATTGAAGGGGAAGCACGGCTTGGTGGACCCATTATGGTCACACCGGAATAACCGACGGAGGAAGAGCCCAAGACCAGGCTAAAGAAAACTTACAAAGAGAGGTCAAGGCAGAGCTCATCAAATTAGGAGCACAAACAGAAGAGCCATACCAAAGTCCAGACCTCACAGGAGTGAGAAAACTCAGTGAACCCAGCAAGGTTTCCCCTCAGATAGCAGATTCCTTGCTATCCCTCCAGAGCCAGCTAGACTTACTGGCGAGGGTTGCACTGCAAAATAGGCGGGCACTCGATCTCCTCACTGCAGATCTCCTCCTGCAGATCTCCTCTGCAGAAACGGGGGGACTTGTGTATTCTCGAAAAAGAGTGCTGTTACTATGTAAATCAGTCAGTAAATCAGTCATCACTGCCCAGTAATGGAACTGAAAGAGAGGCTTCAAAAGAAAAAAAAGAACTAAACTCAGGATGGAGCCTTGACCTGGGACAATGGACCTCTCGGTTACTCCCTTTGGCGGGACCACTGAGAACAATCCTCCTCTTGGTAACTATAGGCCCATGCCCACTCAGCACCCTAATGAGGTTTGTAGAGACAACGGTAACTCAGAGGGCCACAGCCCGTGTAATGGCCCTACGGGGCTATCACCCCTTAAGTAGTAATCCCTTAGAAGTTGATGCTCCTGTCTAGAGGCAAAAGAAGCATCAAAGGGAGAATGTCGGTGTTAGAGCATTAAACCGCAGCACCACAGAACAGAGACAGAGTCACTGAGGCTGAAATCACCAAGAGGAGTTTCACTGACTAGCTCGAGCTAGGGTCCGAGTCTCAGAGCGCCAATTGCAGTGGCCTCTATTCTGACAAGGACCCCAGCTTGGGTTACGGGTATCCCTTAAGTAGTTTTGCTTCTCCACCCTCCCACAGTCTCCTTTAGCAGTTTATTTCATCTCTTTTCTTGTTGGTTCCTCTTACCAGCTGACTGGTTCTGGCGTTAGGGCTTTTCCTCTGCATTTTATTTCAGCATTTTACTGCAAAGTCATCCGGTGTTTGGCCCTTCCTCCCCACATCCCGGGGCTTTTCAACCTCTTATCAGGAAATGACCTGAGGTTTCCGCCTTTTAAGGCCCAGCACCCACTGAAGCCTGTCACGGCTTCACTTAAGGTATATTTTGTAAGCAAGCAAGCCGAGGGGACAGAAGCTAAGCTCTGAGCTTTTCTTATAATTTCCATTTCTTAGAAGGGTGTTCCACCAAAACCCGCCTGTTTCGCTTATCCTGCTCCTAAATTAAGCAACTACTAATACTCACAGCTGATGAGGTGATTTTGTCATATTCGAGACTCGCAGGGCCACAGGACAGAGAGACAGAGTCACTGAGGCTGTGATTATCAAAAGTAGTTTTATTGTCTAGCTCGAGCTAGGGTCCGAGCCCCCGGAGTGCCAGCGCAGTGGCCTCTTCTCCGGGCAGGGACCCCCCCTTATGTGCTAGTGACCCTTTTATACCTAAGCTGTTTACATGCTGATCATGCATCCGCTCCCACAGTGATTCTTCCTTCATCCTGCCCCTGACAGGCTCTAACCTGTTCTGGGTCCTAGCTGAGAGACTCCGGTTTCTGGGTTCTTTGTCTTTCTCCTCTGCATCCCATACTGTACCCATAATGCCTTGCAGTGAGCAAGCAAGCAGCAAACAGAAGCTGGAAGGTGTCCATTGTCCGTACAGCCCAGTATCTTACAATTTTGGGTCATACTTCTGATTGGTTGACTACCATGTAAATGAAGTAACTTTTGGGACAATACTGATTGGCTGGCTACTATGTAAATGAGGTGACTTTTGTGAAAACTTGCCATTGGCTAACTGTAAACCCCAAAAAGGTATAAAACTAAAAGAAAACGAAAAAGGGGCGCTCAGAGTTTGGTGGCAGATATGCCTCTCTGAGCCTGCCGGTGAAGTAAAGCTGACACTCCAACTCTCCGTGTGCCGCTCGGGTTTTTCTTCAGCCAAGAGCTGTTCACACCTGCTGGAACAGTAGCTCACACCTGTAACCCTAGCACTCTAGGAGGCCAGGGCAGGATTGCTTGAGGTCAGGAGTTCAAGACCAGCCTGAGCAAGAGTGAGCCCCCATTGTCACAGCAAGTGTCACAGCGGGTGGTCCCAAGGACAAACCGAGCAGCACATGGAGAGTTGGAGAATCTTACCAGCAGGCTCAGAGGGTCCTTGCCACCAAATTCTGAGCACCATCTACCCGATTTTTCCCACTTTTATTAAGTTGGGGTGGTCCGAGGTGTGGGGTGTAAGGTGTAGGTCAGTTGATGTGTCAGGCAATAGATTAATATGATGTTGATGCTCCAGGCAATAGATTTAGTGTTACGTTGATGCCAGGCAATAGACCAGTTGATGGGCCAGGAAACAGGTTAGTGTTATGCTGATGTGGGTCCTCTGGTGAGTGGGGGGTCTCCGATGCCTAATGCGCCAAGTAATTGATGAGGGTTTCCTTATCACCATCTCTACAAAAAATAGAAAAATTAACTGGGCTCACGCTACTCAGGAGGCTGAAGCAAGAGGATCACTTGAGCCCACGAGTCTGAGGTTGCAGTGTGTTAGGGTGGCCTTGAATCTCCCAGTTTTCTACTGACAGCTAAAAACCGATCCTGAGCTCTCCCTGCTTTACTGACTCTCTCCCAACCTAGCCGGCAACCTCCTGGGACTCCGTTTTCACAAACACCTAAAAGAACCCAGAAAAGAAATGTAAGTACATTTCCCCAGCTCACAGCTCTTAGAATTTGTTTTACAGCCTTAAGGTATTCCTGAAAAGCTCCCAGACACACTGCAGAGGTGTAAACTCCAGGCCTTTGTTTCCTGCCTAAAACAAAATCTCAGGGGCAAAGATCACACATCTCCTACAATAGGCCTGACTGCATTTCAAAGACACCAAATCTCCAGGAACAGAAAAAGAAGCAGGCAGAAAGACAATAACACCCACTTCCCAATCTTTCTAATTTTTAATTTTTATCCTTTTTCCATACCTTACCCTTCTTTTTCTTATATGTATATAACAAAAAGTGTGGAATGTTAGGTGTTTCTAGGTGGGAACCCAAAAAGTATGTGTCGGTCAGAATGGGGTTAATGGAAAATTTAGGCTTATAAAAAACAATAGCCACAGGAGTCTGGAGTCTCCGGACTCTGTAGATCTGACAGAGGGCTGCAGGCAGCATTCCTGCCCATCCCTCCCTGGTAGAGAGGAAGGCTGTCCCTCTGCAGTCTCCCCATGGGGACAAGGCCAGAGCAGAGGAAGGATGTGACTGGGGCAGGGGTCTCAGGAGTTGGTTGTTACAAAAGACTTTATTACAAGCAGCTGTTCTGGCCCACTTACTCCCCCCCAAAAACCCTCTATAAACCGAGGCTCTCCCCTTTTCTCTCGTGGACACGTTTTCTCCTCCACCCATCTGCACCCAGATACTCGAAATAAACAGTATTTTGCTACACATGAGGCTCCATGTGTCTCCCTCTCGGCTCCAGACCTAACACAGTGAGCAATGATGATGCCACTGCACTCTAGCCAGGCTGACAGAGTGGGACCCTGTCTCTAAAAAAAATAAAATAAAATAAATTTATTTTTTATAGTTCTGGAAGCTGGGAACCCCAAGGTCGAGGGGCCGCATCTGGTGAGGGCCTTCTTGCCGGTGGGGACATTCTGCGGAGTCCGAGGTGGCCCAGGGCATCACGTGGTGAGGGGTTGAGCTGCTGGCTCAGGCCTCTCTTCCGCCTCTTTTAGGTGAGGACTAAACTCTGATCTTTTTCTTTTGCTAAACACTCCTTCCTAAGGAGGCCAGCTGGGTCAGGCTGACAAACACTAAATTCCCACTAAGCGGCTTTTGTTAACCAAATAAAGTGGTGGTTTTCTTCCCAACCCGCTTCTGGTATGGCATTAACATCACCTAAAAGATAAGAAGCCCCTATCTTAACTCAAGCATCCTAGCAGATGCCTACCATAAATTTAAAATATCTTAACTCAAGCTTCCTAGCAGGTGCCTATGGTAAAATTAAAACATCCTCCTGTCTGGACCTCCCAGAGTGCCCACACCCTTATCTTAAAGTAAGCATATCCTTTCTGGTCTTCTAGATAAAGTCTAACTCTCTCAGCCAATTGCCAGCCAAGAAATCTTTTTTTTTTTTATTTCGGAATATTATGGGGGTACAGATTTTACAGCCAAGAAATCTTTAAACCCACCTATAACCTGTAAGCCCCCGCTTGGAGATGTCCCACCTTTTTGGGCCAAACCAACGTATGCCTCTTATGTATTGATTTGTGACTTTGCCTGTAACCCCTGTCTCTCTGAAAATGTATAAAACTGAACTGTAACCCAGCCACGGCGAGCCCACTTGCCCAAGGCCTCTTGGTAGTGGCTCCGGGTCGTGGTCCTCAAATTTGGCTCAGAATAAATCTCTTTAAAATTATTTTGGAGACTTTGGCTTTTTTCCATTGACGAAGGCTACCAGTCCACTCCCACAAACGTTTCAATCCATTCATCAGGGTCGAGCCCACAAGACCCAGTCACCCCTTAAAGGCCCCACCTCTCAATACTGCCACATTGGGGATTAACTTTCAGCCTGAGGGGATAAACACTCAAGCCGCAGCAGGGAGCCCGGGGAGGCTAGCCCAGCGGGGGGACAGGCAGCATGCTGAGGGCAGGTGGGAGTGGGCCAGACTGCTGGTTCAGACATTCAGCGTGGCATCCTCCCAGCCTGCCAGCCCCACTGCACATGCTTTGAAGTTTTCTACGTCTACTTGCCTGAAGACCCTTCTGTCCACCTGTGCTCATCCATCTTATCAGCACGGCGCACTGTCCCCACCAGGAGTCTGCTGTCGTTTCGGTTGCTCTGCTATTCTCTGCCCCTCAGCCATTCCTAGCACCCGAACTTCCCGTGGGCAGGGCCTGTCTTGAGCCCTGGCCGGGGTGCTGACGGTTTGCACCTGCGCTGGGCGGCAGGGCGGCCTGCCCGGCTCCCCGCTGGCATGCATCAGTCATCATGGATTGCCCTTCCACCTGCCTCTCCCGCCCTCCCTGCCTCTCCCTGCCAGCTGCTGCTTCCAGCACATTCACTAGCGACGTGGGCGCTGTCTCGGGCTGCATGCTGGCACCCCTAAAATATATGTCTGCTTCCTGATCCCTGGAGCCTGTGAAACTGACCTTATTTGGAAAGAGGATCTTTGCGGATGTAACTAAGGATCTCGAGATGAGGAGACCATCTTGGATTATCCAGGTGGGCCCTGAATCCAGGGACAAGTGTCCTGACAAGGAGAGGCAGAGGGACACTGGAGGACAGAGAGGAGAAGGCAACGTGGCCGCAGCCAAAGGACACCTGGAGCCACAAGAAGCCAGAAGAGGCGAGGAATGACTCTCCTCCGGAGCCCCTGAGGGAAGTGCAGCCCCCCCACACTTGATTTCAGACCTCAGGCCTCCAGAACTGGGGGGTAATAATTTTCTATTGTTCTAAGCCACTGGTTTTTGGCCAGCTGTTACGGCAGCCCCGGGAAACTAACCCAGGCACCTAACTGCCACCGTGCTGTGTAACATTAAGCAGTGAATCCTTACTGGGCCTCACAAAGCCCCAGGCCATGTGCTAAGGCCTCCTGTGGATTACCGTGTGGTCCTCAGAGGAGCACTGCAGAGCGGGCACTGCCGTGTCTTTATTCCACAGATGAGGAAGAATAAGTAGCACAGCCACGTCACACAGGACTCCAGCCCAGGTCGCCACAGCTCACGTGCTGACCACTAGGCCACGCGGCTGCTCATGGATGCCCTCGAGTCCCTGTGGACACATAGTGCGCCAGCTCCATGGAGCCTCCACGCCGCCACCCTGCGGCGGCTCCGCCGCTGACCGGGCCACGCCCAGGACCAGGCGGCCTGACCACAGCCGCCCCACGGCTGTCCCTTGCACCGCTCGCCCGCGCTCCGAGCTCCAGGCCAGCAGTCCTCAGCGTGGGCTGCGCCGACCCCTGCGGGTGGCAGAGACTTTCCGAGGAGTCGATGGCCATGAGTAGTTTTTAGAAAACCATATTTTAGTTCCTGAACTTGCAGGATGCATATTTTAGATCCTGAACTTTTAAATTCCTGAATTTAATTTACATCATTCAGCTATGACCACAGGAATGCTATTGACAAAACCACCCAAAATTCTGTGGCTTAAAACAGAAACCATTTATTCCCATGACAACCGAGGGTGAGGTGGGTGTCCCTTTTCAGCCTGCCCGTCTGCAGCAGGCTGGGCCTGGGCTGGCTGCAGGTCCTGTGATCAGGGCCCTGCACTTAGAATGGCCCCTCCACGCTTGGACCCCAGTACTCTGGGATGGCCAGGACACACGTGTGGTTTGTAAGTGAGGAGGGGAGAGCACACGCCAGGGGCTTAGCGCCTCAGTGTACACATAACCTTGCCTCCTCTACCTCAGGATGGGGTCTTGGGTGTCTGCCCAGTGACCACTGCTGCTTTCTGCCCCTGGTGGGGAAGCCTGGACACAGACAGGGGGAGGTCAGGGCCAGGCACACACTCTGCCTGCAGTCCCTTGGGCAGGGCAAGGTGGTGGCCATTCCCCACCCCCAGCCATGGCACATTTGGTGGGCAGTTGGTGGGGACTTCTGTTCATCTCTATTCCTGGTACCAAGCACATCCCAGCATGGAGGTGGCAACTTTTGGGGGGTTTCCCATCCCCCCTGGGCTGGGGTGGGGAGGACAACCTCTACCTGCGGCATGGTCTTCTCGTGGCAACGGCAGAAGCACCAGAGACCAAGCCAAACTGTGCCAGCGCATCTCCAGCCTCTGCTTACCTCTCAGGGGAGAGCGAGTCTGAGTCCACGGGCAGGAAGGACACTCACCGCCACGAGGCCAAGGCAAGGGTGTGCAGACATAGTTTTATCATGGGGAGTAGAGAAGCAGGACTGACAACTCAGCCTACCGCAGTGCTTGTTCTAAGCAGCCTCCTCTGGGATGGACCTGGGCTCCCAGTTCTCAGCTTCCCTCCCAACGGCTCCCTGGACTTGCCCAAGGGGCACGCGTGTGGGTGTTGCTTTGACCGCCCGTCACTGTGTCATGATAACTCAATCCAGAAAGAAAAAGGTTAATTAACATTCAGAGCCCAATGTTCACAGGAAATATTTTAAAACCTTATTTCAATTTACATAAATATTTGTGTTATGGGGAAATATGATAGGATCAACAATAAAAGACTTTCAGACAGAAGAATAAAAAGTGGAGTAAAGTTCTTTAGGGCTAGTGGAATAAAAATACAAAGAGGAGGAAAAGGGCTGCTGAAAAGCTCCCTTTCTTAAAGAGCAGTTGTGCTGGTAGCTATCAGTGAAGTATGGCATTTAGATTGGATACCTTTAAATCAGAAATGTAGCTATTTTATTTTAAAATATTAGTTACTATGTATTAGAAATTATATCTACATCTAATAATTGCATTTAAGACTACCTAAACTTGAGCCAAAACATTTTAGGTGTTAACTTAAAAATGTTAGAGCCGGTACCTGATTTCTCAACCCCTCTAGGGGGCAAGTCATCAAAAAAGTTCAAAGTCTATTCCTCCAGGACTGGGGGACCTTCCACTTGGATCCAACCTATGACTCCTCAGAGAGCTTATTCTCTTTCCACCCACTCGCAGCCTCACAGGTAATCATTTAAACTATTCCACATGATCTCCCTTGACTCCTTTGCTTGCCAAGTCTTCCCACCCCCCTGCTTAGTGAAGAATTCCTGGATCAATTCTGTTTGTGTGCTCCTCTTCCCAGACAACTGAGCTTAGTACAGAAAAGTCCTACAAGCCATGGCATCTGTATTAGCATCTTCAGAGAAACCGACCCAATCGGAGATATAAATATATTAATATGTATCTAGGAAGAAATTTCTTACGAGGAATTGGCTTATGCAATTACAGAGGCTGAGGAGTCCGTGGATCGGCAGTCTGTGAGCTGGAGCCCAGGAGAGCCGGTGGCGTAGCTGGAGGGCCTGGGAGCCCAGAGCTGCTGGTCAGATTCTAGTCTACGGTTGAGTCCCAGGGACGCCAAGGGCAAAAGACCCATGCCAGGGTCAGATGCATCAGGCAGACAGAATTCAGGCCCTTAACAGCATGGACAAGGCCCACTCACTTTGAGGAGGGCCACCTGCCACTCAGGCCACTGATTCAAATGTTAGTCTCTTCCAGAAACATCCTCACAAACACACTCAAATATCCAGCCATTCCATGGCCCAGTCAGGTTGATTCATAAAATTAACCGTCATAGCAGCTACTTGACACCACAGCAAATTCACCGTTGTCCACCTCAGAAGGGTTTGACAGTCCTTCTAGTTGTCATCAGGAAACGACATTTTTCTCCTTCTCATCAATATTTATTTTAAACCTTAAGTCCTTACCCCCCAACCACCCATATCTTCCTCACTCTCAGGAGACAAACTTGCCTCCACTTGAGCCTATCGAGGCCACACAGCCTGCCCCTTCTAGAACAGTCCCTCCGTCCCTCCCTTCCTCCAGGCCACCTTCTCTGGAGTCCCACTCGACCACATGTACAGAGGGGACTCTGTCTTCAGATTCTTCTTGCCCTGGTGACACCACCATTGACCCTAGAACAACGCAGCTCCCAGCGGCGTGGACCACTTAAACGTGGGTTTTGTCAATAAAAGTTCCCCCGAGTGTGCCCGGCTCTCCTGCCCCCTCCACCTCCTCCACCCCTCTGCCCCTGCCACCCCTGAGACAGCAAGACCAGCCCCTCCTCTTCCTCCTCCTGCTTGGCCTGCTCAGTGTGAAGATGATAAGAATGAAGGCCTCTATGATGATCCACTTCCATTTAATGAAGAGTAAATACAGTTTCTGTTTTTTTATGATTTTTCTTAATAACATTTTCTTTTCTGTAGCTTACTTTATTGTAAGAATACAGCATATAATACATATAACATACAAAATATGTGTTGATCAGCGGTTTATGTTATCAGTAAGGCTTTGAGTCAACAGTTGGAGGGGTTTGTGGAGTCAAACTGAGGTATACCTGGGTTTTGGCTGTGAGGTGGGCCGGTGCCCCTAAGCCCTGCCTTGTTCAATAGTCAGCTGGGATTTCTTCCAAAGCTCACATCGCTGGAACAGGCCACTGCCCCTTCCCCTTTCTCCGTAGTCACCGCCTCCAAACCCTTGAACTACCCATTGCCATTAGTTAATGGAGTTGGCTCCTGGCTCACAGGTGACCTTTCCCCTCTTTGTTCTGTCTTCATTTTGGAAATTTCACCATCCTTGAGAATTAGAGTGCGCAGCCCTCGGATGCTTGACTTCTCTCCAGGGCAGCCTACTTTTCCTTCCTCTCCTCAGCCACCCTCTCCCAAGACCACAACCTAGATCCCGTTTTCACTGATATCTGTGTCATGCCTGAAATATGTATTTGAAAATATTTTTCAAATATCCCATGATCTGACACTTCTCATCCTTCAAGCATTAATATAGGGGCTCTAATAGCCCCTTAACACAAGTTTTTACCTTATTGAGATCATCAGTTCACGAGCCACAATTTTTTGCACTATCCATCACATAATTAAAAGCATCGACTTGTAATTACTCTCAGTTTCTTTGTCCTTTTCTTTCTTCCTCACACTCACCAGCAAAAGTTCAAGCCTGGGCACATCTAATTTTGTGTGATTCCATCTGATCAACTAAACGCTGCTCAAAGAAACCCGCACAGTTTGGCTGGCTGGACAAGTGCAAGACTGTGACTATGGGAAGCTCCCTCCCGCTCCCTGGCAGTCCCGCCAGCCCAGCAAGCTTGCCTTCCGTGCTGCTTCTCTCCCCTCACCTCTCTTTCTCTCTCTCCTCTCAGCTGGTGGGCCGACCGCAGGTTTAGGGAAAAGCAGCAGCACTCTGCATGTTGATGAAACGCGTTTGCCCCATCCCGACTGCTCCCCTGAGCGCCAGGCATGGGCCAGCAGCAGGCTGAACGTCTCCATTTGGATGTCTGCTGAGCGCCTCAAACTCGGCCTGTGCACAGCACTCCCGATTTCTCTCAGAGAAATGATTTCTTCCCCAGTTTTCCCAGTCTCAGCGATTGGCTCTATTTTCCACCCCGTTGCTTATTAAAGTGTTTACAGTCTTCCAGTAAGGCCCCTCTGCCAGTTGCCTTCCAACATCCACTCTCCTTTTCTTCCTTACCCACGGGTCCCCAGTTTGGGGGGTCAACATGCCCAGCCCAAACGCTCACCTGGGTTTTCGTTCCAATTAGTTTGTCAAAGAGACAAATAGCCAGAGACAAATGAGTTCTTAAATATACATTTTCTTCTTTGTTCTACATTTAGGACACTAGTTCTCTTGCTTTGATTTTGAGTTGCCACAAAAATATTTGGGTTTTTTTCCTGTGACTTCTCCCTAATACATTTGGAAACTGACATTTGGGATCCTCATGTGTTTGTCTGTGTCCATATAAACTCTACTTGCACGTACAGGTCAGAGCTTTCCTAAGCTCAATTAATTTTTTTAACAAACACTTAACATATTTCTTATTAATACAACAGGCCAAAACACCTTTCTAAGTGTTTTACAATTATTAGCTCACTTAACTTTCAGAACTCCCCTGTATAATCTTTGTCTCCATTACTCAGATGGGGAAACTGAGGCACAGAGAGGGTAACTAGCCTTTTCAGTTTTTTTTTGTTTTGTTTTGTTTTTTTGAGACAGAGTCTCACTTTATTGCCCAGGTTAGAGTGAGTGCCGTGGCGTCAGCCTAGCTCACAGCAACCTCAAACTCCTGGGCTCAAGCAATCCTGCTGCCTCAGCCTCCCAAGTAGCTGGGACTACAGTCATGCGCCACCATGCCCGGCTCATTTTTTTCTATATATATTAGTTGGCCAATTAATTTCTTTCTATTTATAGTAGAGATGGGGTCTCGCTCAGGCTGGTCTCGAACTCCTGAGCGCAAAGGATCCGCCCACCTCGGCCTCCCAGAGAGCTAGGATTACAGGCGTGAGCCACCGCGCCCGGCCTGCCTTTTCAGTTTTACACAGCTAGGAAACGGCAGAACTAGAGTTCAAACCCAGGCGATCTGGCTTCGGATGCTGTGAGCCATGCTAAGCCCATGTGAAAGGGGAAAACTAAACCAACCAACCAAAACCACAGCAACAACAAATACTCTTAAAGAATTTGAATACCTGCTACATTTAAAACACTGTCTGAATTGCAAACAAATAAGGAACTAAATAATCCATGTTCTCTGTTCCCAGAGAGCTTACAACAGCAGAGAGGACAGATGTATCTAACAACCTAATGATTGCAAAGCAATGTGATTTCTTGGGGGTGAAAAGAGGTACAAGGCACACACTTAGACCCTGCAGAGGCATGGGGTACTATCATGAGAAAGATTCCCAGGAAGCAGGCAGATATCCCTGTCCAGGGTACGATGTGGGCAAAGAACACTTTCCACAGCAAACTTTGAGTCTCCTCTCAGCTTAATCGGTTGTGTAATGCTGATCAACTCACTTCCTCTCTGGGACTTAGACTTCGCCTTTGCAGAGTGAGGGGTCTGGACTTTACAAGGTTACTTCCAGCTCTGATAGTTGGTGACTTGGCGTTTTCGGCATGGTGTTTTTATTACTGAGCTTCACTCTACTCATCCTGTAAACCCCAAGCTGGAGCTTCTGTTCTTCTAGCTGGCTTTGATATATATATATTTTTTTAATTAGGAACTTCTTTCCATGTCAATAAACATAACATTAATTCAAAACATTTTTAATTCCTGTATCTTCCCTACTTTATTTAACCAATCCTGGTTCATTCAGTTAAGCTGTTGTCAAATTTGCTGCCATGAATATCTTTATATCTATATCTTTATGCCTTGTCTTGTTATCTTCTAAGAAAAATTCCCAGAAGTGAATTTAAGTCAAAGGGAAAGCACAATTTTAAAGATTTCTGGTACATATTGCGAAATTTCTTCCAGAAGTTTGCTCCACTTTACACTTGAACATATGAGAGTCTCTTTTTTTCATAACTTCATCAATCTTGATTATTATCTAAAAAAAGAAGAAGAAGAAAAAAACTTGCTATTTTACTGGCAGAATATTTTTATTGTTCTAATTTGCATTTCCTTGATGGCTAGCAGAGTGATCAGAGTGATCATAAGCTCGCAGGCCAGTCACAGTTCTTCCTTAGTGAATTGGCTATTTGTGGATTCTGTCCATTTTTTTTCTGTTGGTACCATTCATACTTTTCTTATTGATTTAGAAATCAATATATTTTTGTATTTTACATTTTACTACTATCATATTTTAAAGCTCCTAACCCATTATATATTTAATATGATATAAATGTTTTCTTTACCATTTGCTTTTTAATATTTTTTATGGTTCCTTAGTTGAATAGAACTGGTTAAATTTTATCTAAACCAGAAGTAGGAAAACTTTTTCTCCAAAGGGTCAGGTAATGCATATTTTAAGCTTTATGGGCCATACAGTCTCTGATACGATTGCTCAACTCTGCTTTGTAGCACCAAAGTAGCCACATACATAAACAAATGAACACAGCTGTGGTTCCAATGAAACTTTATTAATAAAATTAGGCAACGGGACAGATTTGCCCTGCAGGCTGTGGTTTGCTGACCCTCGACCTCGAATAAGCTATAGGTCTGTTTATTTTTCCACCTAAGGTTCTGGTGGTTAGCCCTTTTAACTTCAGCAATATCCCATCCTAATTCCGTCTTGCTCCTAGGGAGGTGCACAGAGTGGGATGCGCAGGCTGCAATCCCTGAACTGCCTGTCTTTCCTGAGATGGTCTGCTATCTTCATGCCACTCATCAGTGCTGCCCCGTCTGGAGAACCAAGTGCTGCCATGGGTCTATGTATTCACTTCTATTACATCATTTTATGAAATAAAATGTAAGCGCATCCCTTGGTTTTGCATTTCTTTGATCTTTTCCAAAAACGTAATTGGGAAAAAGATTATTTCCCATATTTCCAAAGAAAAATCATGAGTCTTTCTGAAATATCTGAGTTTCCATAAGTCCACTATGTTACTTAATCACCTGTGGCATTTGCCACCATTTTATAGGTTAGGTTTGTGAGGTTGGCTTTTTGGAGTTATATATTTTCTCTGCCAGTAATTAGCATGGTTGCCAACAGGTAACATACAGGGCCATGGTAATGGCCTGTGATCTGAATCATTGGATTTCCTCTAAGTACATGTAAGTAAGAAAAAAACGAGAGGACCATATTTTCCTGCTCAGATATATGTTTCACTTTATGTTACAAAGATAATACTTTATTAAGACAGACAAGCATAAGTATTCAAAAGAACTAAAATTACTAAATTTAAACTGATAACACACCACTGAAATTATTCCTAAAGAAGGTAAAGCACTCAGGTAATGGTTAGTGTTTTGGGGCATGGACTGTGTGCCGAGACTAAGTACTTGGCAAGCACTCACCTCTTTAACCCTGGCAACCCTGCTAGTGTATACTAGAATTACCCCATTTTATAGACCAAAAAACCTGATGCTTAAAGAAATAAACTTAAAAAATAAATAAATAAATAAACTTTTTGCTTAAATTCACACAGCTAGTGATGGAACTTGAACTTGAAATTTGGTGTGCCTGAATTCTGGGTCTATGCTCTTCAAATGTTTTTCTCAATAATTCTGAGCCATAATTCTTAAAAATTGCTCCCTTCTCCACACCCTGGATAAAAGCAGCAGTGACAAACATTTATACAGTGTTTGGTATGTGCCAGGCCTTGTTCTAAGGTTTTTCCATTTGCTAACTCTATTAATCCTCCTAAAACCCATTATTAGGTGGATACTATCAGTACCCTCAATTTTTAGATGAAGACACTGAGGCACAGAAAAGCTAAGTTGCTGAGTGTCCGAGCCAGGAGTAAAGCCCAGACTGGCTGGCTGGCTCTAGAATCTGTGCTCTTAACAACCATATTCAATTACAGAATATTTAGAAATCATAGGAAAACATAAAAACCACTATCCATCACAGCTTAATTTATCTCTCATTGATTTGAGGAGGATGCAAGTGTCTAAAGTTTATCAAATTTTTCTTCATATTGGACCCTTATATGTCTTTTTGTGGCAAAAACCCTTGCATACAGCCTTCTTCCAGGCTTGGGACTTTTTAAAGCAAGCAAGTTCCCTGACTTGTTTCAAATAAAGGGCATTGTTTCCTTCTTGGAATCACCCGTCACCCCTTCTTTACTCTATATGTGGATAGAGAAGGGGGTGCGATCCTGCCACCTATTTGGGTACCTGCTACTGGGCAGTCCAGGGAGGATTATTCTTCTGATCAGTAGAAAGCCATTTCCCTTTCTCCTAACCTGGCAGTTTGCCCTGTGAAGTTGTCACTTAAGTTGGTCCTATATTGTCCCTTGGAGATCATCAGTCATTTCTCACTCAGCCTGCTTTAACAGGAAAGCTCTCAATAGCAGCACAGGCTTATCAGTTCGTAATTTTTTATAACATACCTAAAGTGAACATGTTTAAAACATGGAAGAAAGAGGTGTAGCCCAGCCCAGACTCGAGCTAGGAATCTGGGGAGGAGAGGGCTGCCTTGTCAGACACTGACTACACGATCATGGCCTGCGTGCTAGTGCACGTTGATGCCCTGGAGACATTCAGGGCAGTTTTAAGATGTGTCTCAAGACCTTCATCGCAGTCTCTTTTTACCGTAATTACCCGACCATCGCTAAATGTGCATCTACTCCAACCGCTGAATAAGCTGGGTGTGTACCTAAGGGGCCGTGCTTGTGGCACGGCCAAGTTGATTAACAGGATCCCTTGTGCCACTGGAACAGAATGTTAGGGTGCCATCCGGAGGGGGAGCTGCAAAAGGAGCCCTTGATAATGAGAGTCTCAGTTGTGTCACAAGAAGAAGTCACTGTTCTGACCGTAGCCTCTGCCCTGTGCCCCGTGACATCAGCCAAAGCCTGTGCCCCGTGATGGAGAAGAGCAAAGGAGGGAGGGCTTTAGGGGCAGCCTGGCAACACGCTGAGAGTGAAGCTGTCATTCTTTGGCTGACAGAATAGAATCTGCCAACCATGCTGCTAAATAGGTGTGCTCCTCAAAGAGTCTCACTATTCTATTGTCTCTAGTCCCCCCTTTCTGGATTGAAACTAGCCTCAGAGGCTAGTTTATAGTTTACACTTCAGTGAGACCTCAGATCAATTCCAACATGCGAGGAAATCCGATAAGAAGAGACGCTGAAATTTATGTATTTATTTAAAGCTTGCTGCAAAACAATTACATGCATCTTATTTATAATCATCTATTACAGTTTATAAGTTACTAGCCACAACAGATTATTATATAAATTTTTGAGACAGGAAAATAAATTGAGTTCCCAGCATCTCATAGTGTATCTGACAGTTCAAGATGAGAAGCTTCCTAAGCAGGAACTGCACAGGTTGCAACTGGTGTGTGTGTGTGTCTGTGTGTGTTCTTCTCCACTTCTGCAAAAAGGAGAGCAAAGTTAAGGTGCAGGACGCTGCAATCAGTCAACCAACAGCTACTACTGATGTCCCCTCTGTCCGAGGCAGTCTGCTAGCTGTCCAACGGCTACACAGCAGCCCACGGCAGCACCCTTCAGGAAGCTGAATATCCATCTGAAAATCATGGTGACACCATAGTCTTACAGTGCTTAATGTGCTGAAGTTCAAAGGAAGATGGGACAGTAGGTGTTGTTGGCGTTCAGGGAAGAAAGATAAATGCCTGCTGGGCGGCTCAGGAGGGCTTCCCAGAGGACAGGATTGAACATGAGTCCTGAAAACGGGCAGCATTTGGGAGGCAGAGGCAGGGGACGAAGGACATTCAGGAGGGGGAACGGCTGAGCTGGGGCACGGGGAGGGAGTGAGGGGTCAGGGAATGAGGGAATGAGGGGTCAGGCCAGGGAGGAGGCTGAGGCCCGACAGGGGAGTGTGGGAACAGCCCTTCCTCCGTGCCGGAAGCGCCTTCGGGCAGGCACTGTCTCGACTGCGCTCCAGAGCGCCGGCACCCTGGCAGGTGCTCAGGGTGATGTGGAGGCCTCCCGCACTCCTCCAGGTCCTGCGGGACCTTGGGACCCCGGGTCCTCGTGTGCTGATCGGCTCCCTGGTGCCCGCAGTGAGCGAGCAAGGGGTAAGTGAGACTCTGTTCGCCCCAACGCAGGCGGACGTGAAGCAGAAATTCTACATTCTCTTCTCTCTTCTTTACGACCGTTTTTATATAAAAACATTGAGAAGCTAAGAAGAGAAGCAATGTCAGAAAAATCTCTCCCGCCGCAGCGTCCCCACAGGAACAAACCGCGTGGGACATCAGGGAAACGAGGAGAGACCTGGCGCAGCCCCCAGCCGCGTTCTGCGCCAGGCATGGGCTCGGACCGAGGGCACAGAAGCGGGCGACGCGGACAGGATTCGAGGCCCCGTGGAACATAGAAGCCACTGGGAAATACAGGTATTAAATAAATCACCGCACAGATACAAACTGGGAGAAATGCGGAGGAAAAGTTTAGGAGATAAGAGAGACCAGGACGGCAAAATCCAGGAAATGCCCCTCGGAGAAAGTGACATTTAGGCTGAGACCTGGAGGGCCAGCGAGGGGGGTGGCAGGGAGAGCTCTTGCTTCTCGCCCAGTCCTCAGCCCTGCACCCAGAGTCCTTCTTTAGTTCTCTTGACAGCTCTCTCACTGTGACTGTGGCTCTCTGATTCCCTGCGGCTGCTACAGCCTGTGGGGCATGAAGTGAGTCCACAAACGTTTTTTCTCTTCAGAATTCACAGGTGCCTCGCAGACTCCAAGGTGTAGCTAAACTGCAGGCCTTGGGTATTTGCAGATGTTGCAGGGAGTCTTTCCACACAGTTTGCTTTATGGTCAACTTGGGACAGTGTTTACTTGTAACCACCTCTGGGCTGTCCAGTCTTTGTCCTCAGACCTCATCATCTTCCACCCTGCCGGTCACCCCCTTTCTGCAATTATGCCCTTCCTGGTCTCCATGATACCATTCAAATTCTCTGGCAACTTCTTCCTTGTCTGCTATTCTTCATACTGTCAGTTGGGGTCAGGTTTGGCTACAAGCAACAAAGTCTTCCAATAGCAATGACTTAAGGGGATTGGCAGTCCAGGTATGGAGGACCCACAGCGTTATCTAGAGCCCTGGCCCCATGCCAGCCTCTCCTACTCCACCCTTAGTGAGGAGCCTTCATCCTTATGGTCCAAGGAAGCTGCCAGAACTCCAGCCCTTCACATCAGAATTCCAGGAAGCATGATGAAACATGGGACAAAGAAAATGGGGTCAAAGGATGCATGTCAAATGTCCATTAGGACAGTTCCTGAAAGCAATTACATGACACTTAATCTTTTTATTTTTATTGATATATCATAATTTATATATTCTTAAACCTCTTGGCCAACACTTAGTCCCATGGCCATGTCTAGTCATAAATGAAGCTGGAATATATAGTCTTTATTTCAGACAACTCTGCGTCTAACTAAAGATTTAGGTTCTGTTATTGTGGAAAAAGGTGAGAATGAATAACAATGGACAGCCACCTTGATATGTCTAGTACCCTGGTTGTGGTAATGGTATGCTATATGCATGTGTCCAAACTTACTAAGATGTACATATTAAATGTATGCAATTTTTGTGCATCAATTTATACCCCAATAAAGCTAAAATATACTACACTAATAGGGTATTGGGCAGGGGGGAGGGGGGAGGGGGGCGGGTATATACATACATAATGAGTGAGATGTGCACCATCTGGGGGATGGTCATGCTGGAAACTCAGACTTGTGGGGGGAGGGGGGAAAGGGCATTTATTGAAACCTTAAAATCTGTACCCTCATAATATGCTGAAATTAAAAAAAAATTTAAAAAAAAAAGCTAAAATAAACAAAAAAAGGGTAAGTACTGATCTCCACTCCACACCCATGGATGTAGGCACCATGCAGCGATCTTGAATTGGCCTCTTCTTGGATAGCCCTCACACCTCAGTCTCCTCCAGCTATGCCCCTGTGCAGAGGATGTCCACAGCTCCCATTTCTTGAGCTCAGCCACCATATTCCACCCATCTACTACCTGCCTCCACCTGGACCTCCAACTCAACCCCTCCAACATGTAAGTCATTCCATTCCTTCCCACATTTCCCCTTTATTCCCCTGTGCTCTCAGCCCTCTATAAAGTGAACCCAGACTGTCTTCCACTCAACAAACACTGTTGAGCTTCTATCATGTGCCAGGCTCTGCTTCAAGCACTTGGGATACACTGTGGAACAAAACGTACATGCACACCAAGCCCTCACCATGTAGAGCTTGTATTCCAACTTCCCACTGTCTTGCCTGCACCCTTTTCATTTTCTATCTAAACTAAGTCACCTGCTGTGTCCACACAGGGCCTGTCCTTTGCTCGAGTTTTTTTTTTTTATTTTTTTATTTTTTTGAGACAGAGTCTCACTTTGTTGCCCAGGCTAGAGTGAGTGCCGTGGCGTCAGCCTAGCTCACAGCAACCTCAATCTCCTGGACTCAAGCAATCCTGCTGCCTCAGCCTCCCGAGTAGCTGGGACTACAGGCATGCACCACCATGCCTGGCTAATTTTTTCTCTATGTATTAGTTGGCCAATTAATTTCTTTCTAGTTATAATAGAGACGGGGTCTCACTCTTGTTCAGGCTGGTTTCGAACACCTGACCTCAAGCAATCCTCCCGCCTTGGCATCCCAGAATGCTAGGATTACAGGCTTGAGCCACCGCGCCCAGCCTTTTGCTCAAGTTTTTTACTCTTTCCAGATAATTCTTTTGCCTATTTTTTTTTTTTTTGTAGCAGTGGCTCTCAATCAGGGTGGTTTTGCCCAGTAGGGGATGTTTGGCAATGTCTGGAGATATTTTTGGTTGTCGTAACTGGATGGGGTGCTATTGGCATGCTGTAGCTAAAAACCAGGGATCTGCTGAACATCCTACAATGCACAGGACAGCTCCCACAATAAAGGATGATCTGGTCCCAAATGCCAATAGTGCTGAGGTTGAGAAACCCTGTACTAGAGCCAAGTCATACCTAACCTTCAATGCCAGCTCAAATGTCACTTGCATGAAATGTCCATGATTTCTTCTCCCATTTCTATCTAGTCAAAGCTATCTATGCCTCTGCTGAACTTCTGGCTCCCCTGCGTGTAGCTTTTTGATGACACTCATCACATTTCATAGGCTGTAAAAGTCAACAAGGCTGAATTTATGCCTGATTCATTTCAGTTCTCAGAGGCTAGCACAGAGCTTAGCCCACAGCAAAAAGGCACTCAGATATTTGTCATGTGCATGAACAGGGCTGTGCAAGTGTCCGCCTCTTCTCCCTGACTGCGGTTCCTTGGAATTAGCCTGACAGCTCTTGCTTCAGCAGAGAAACTCCGCCAGGCTCCTTTGGCCACATCTGGAAGAGACTCACTGCTATCAAGCCACAAGAAAGCCCCTGCCTCAACCAGCCTGAATGGGAAGGGGCCGGTAGAAAAAGAGACTAAACAAACATGTCAGGAAATATGACTCTGCACACCCACAGATGTTCCCTACAAAAATAATCGAAAGCAGGAAGAAGCTTTGCTTGGATGGGAGCCTGACCAGTTTTGTAAGTGGGTTGGGGCAGCAAGTAACCTCAGCTTCCCTTGGAGGCCTAGCAGCGCAGACACCAGGAGCCACAGGCAGCTGTCCCCAGGGGCTGGCTCACAGCCAAGGGGCTCTGTGCTATTCCTGGGCCATCTCCCCATGAAGCCTGAGCACAGACACGCTGCTGTGGCAGAGTTCAGGATTGTGTGTCAACCATCGCTTATTGACTAGGCGTTTTCTGTCCAAGTCCTTGAGTTGTCTGGAAGGCTGGAGTATCCTGGAAGGCCTGGAAAACTGCTGAATCTACAGAAACTGGTTCAGTTATCTCAGGCGCCTGCTGAACCAAATGTGCCAGCATCAGCCTCCTCCTGAGCTGCTCAGAGCAGGAGCTCTGCTGTGCACCACTGTTTATCTTCCTGGCAGCTGAAACAGCCATGAGGTCTGTGGGGTCCCAGCTCTGATCCCTGCAAGCAGGCACCAGGGGACCGAGGGGCTTTTGCCATAGGAGTGATTGAAGCTGAATGGAGGAGGAGAAAATGACTCGAAAGCTGCCACGGAGCTTTCAGTGAGCACTTTCCTGCTAGATCTGTTCCACCTGGGAGTGTCTGTCACTGATCCAACTTAATGCAGAATGGACCTGACAATTAGTGAGATGCCACAGCCAAGGAACCCAGTGAGGTCTCTTATCACTACGTAACCGGGTTTCCACAGGCTGTGATTCACGCACCATGACAGGGCTGGATGTTGAGAGAGGGTGGGGCAGGAAGAAACCTACCAATGTGTTTTTCTTTCCTTTATGCAGGATTCTGGAAGCTTAAGCAGGAAGCAGAGAGAGAGTGTGCTCTCAAGGGAGGGAACGGTGGGACGGGGCCTGGGCCACTTGGCTGGCTTTCCGCTTTGAGGTTCAGCCACCAGATGAGACTCCAACTCTAAGCTCTAAATCAGCCTGTCCAGTAGAAATACAATACCACCCACAAATGCAAGCCACATACGTAATTTTAAATTTTCTAGTAGCCACACTTAAAAAAAAGTAAAACAAATGAATGCGCCTAAATTTAATACAATATTTCATTTAACCCACTATATCCAAAATATTACTGTCTCAACATGCAATAAATATAAAGAATGTTATCAATAAGATAATTTACATCATTTTATTATACAAAAACAAAGTCTTTGACATTCATTGTGTATTTTACACTTACAGAATATGTCAGTTTGAACTAGCTATGTTTCAAGTGCTCAGAAGCCTATTTCAAACACTTGTCTATTTTTGCAAGACACCAATTGATGTCCTAGACACTATTGTATCCTATATACAACGCAGGGCTAAAATAGCACCCAAAATATAATGAGATGGGTATATTTTTTTTATTTACTAGAGATCCTCTCAAGGTGAACATGTACCACATGTGATTGGGAGAAATTCTTTGAAAAGCTTGCTATGGCCTAGATGAAGGCAGGCACTGGGGGTGGGAAAACCCCCATGGGGAATGCAAGGGCTACAGATTGATGGCTTAACTTGAACCTTTGCAGGATTTCACAATTTTTAAAAATTATTCTTCTAGGACCAAGGCAGAGGACAATAGTGACTCCTTTTATTATTGGAAAAATTGTAACAACTTCAATGTCTAAATGAGGGAAGTTGTGAACCACCCAGATGAAAGAATATTTTGCCATGATTAAAATACTATTTGGAAACATGGGAGTGTACCTAACATAGCATGGTGAGTGGAGGAGTGGGGCAGAACTGAATGCAATTATTCGTACAAGCTGAACCATATTTAATAAATACAGAAGAAGAAGAGCAATATGCCAAAACATTGCTGCTGCTTTTACTAGGAAGCAGCATTACGGGGCTTTGGGGGGACTTTCCAGTGTTTTTTTTTTTTTAATGAACACATATGACTTGGAGGATTGGGAGAGGGGTAAAACAAAACTCTATGACTCACTTGTCAGAATGCCCCCAGTTCTGTTACTACTTAATTATGCGTGCGTGTTTACGGCGTGTGTGTCTGTGTAGGCAGGCAATTGTGTGTGCACCTGTGTGTGCACAGGCAGGTGTGCGTCTTCCTGAGCTGTCTCCTGAGCCTGATCCCAGGTAACGTTCAATGGATCCAGGAAAAGGCAACCTTTCTCTACTCCAACATAATTATTTTCTTGAATTTTGTTAATTTGGCTGGAATAGCATTTCTATAGCTATTCTGGCCTCATTTCTAATCCCTACATCCCCAACTGCTTTTTGAGAGATAATGTCTCTCACAGACGTTTCCAGCTAAGTGTAGAATGATTTCTCTTCTTCACTTCATGTGTAAATAAGACAATAAATCAGCTCTGATCTCCAAGTTCCCTCTCCTAAATTTCAATCCAGAAGCAAAGAACCCAAGGTGATTATGCAGCCAAAAAATCAAGCCACATCACTTTTATGACATCTAATCATAGCAGGCTGACTGAACGGCTTTTTAGAAGATCATTTTTAATCGTCCATGTTATATTATAGGGTTAAAAGGGAGAATGAAAGCTGACAGTAAATTGAAAGTAGTAAACAAACTATTCAGAAAAAAATCCCTATGTAATGATAAAAATGGTTAATCATTAAATATTTTAAGACTGCAATATATTCAGCTAAGAGATATGTGCTAAGAATAGAAGAGTTTATAAAAGAAAATCGTATGTTGTGGAAAATTCTTTTTCTAGCAGTGTGGTAGACTGGATTACCTGGCAAGCACATCTAAATAAAATAACTCAAATACCTGATAACATTTTTTAAAAATATTTTTTGTACATTAAGCTTCTGTAAAAGTAAAGTATATGCCAATCTCCAAGGTAAAGTGAGACACAGAACTCTAGAAATACCAGAGCCAGCATCTATCCTGGAGAATTTTGTCAAAACCTAGAATCCTTGGGCTTCTGTTTTAATGACTGTACCACATACATGAGAGAGAAAGAAGGTAAAGCCCAGAGCATACCCAAAGTGGGGAATAAAAATGAGATTCCCACAAAAAGCTGAGACTCCAAAGCACTTTACCCACAATGACACCTCACTGAGCAGAAGAGAATAACCAGAAAATGGATTATCTCCGTCCTAGGGTTGGAAGGAATAAAACTAAAATAATCCCCTGGGAATTCACAACTACAAGTTGGACACCATGTGATTTGAGTTCCTGATAACTATATAGTCTGAAAACCCTTGAAAGGAAAATTTAATTCGAATTGAGTATCAATGGCTAGTGCTCCAAAGTGCCTGGCAGAAAACCCTCAACTTCAACCCAGGCCTCAAATAATCTCTGTAGATAAATTTCTAGTAAAAACATGAGCAGTTCACAATCAAAACTACCAAAGCACAGAATATAAGGCAAATGCTATTGCTTTTAAATGATGGATTAGTTATCCAGACAAATATTCCCAACGGGGAAGGGAAAAAACCCTGAAATTTGTGATTTGAAAAAAAAAAGATTAGGAGGTGGGAGAGCTCTGCTTCTGGCGAGATGGAGTAGACATACTTTCCCTATTCTTCCCACTAAGTACAACTAAAAACCTTGGTAATTAGATACAAAACATTACCAGATAAAGGGGGATTAAGAGGATCTGTTACCAGCACACCTACCCTAAAAGAATGGCTAAAGGAAGATCTCTTAACAGAAAGGAAATAATAAAAGAAGAAACCTTAGAATGGGAGGAAGGAGAAAAGTAACATAGTAAGCCAAAATATGGGTTAATACAGTAGGCTCTCCTTCTCCTCTTGAGTATTCTAAATTATGTTTGATGGTTAAAGCAAAAATTATGACACTGATGTTGTTCTAAGACATAATTGCAAAAGCATCAAATATTTGGTAAGAAAGTAAGGAATTATCAAGGTTTCTAAAATTCATATCTTGAAATAAAGTTAGTGGACATTAAAAAAATGAAACAAGCTACACTCTGCCTAATCAGATTCTAGAATAAGACAAGAGGGAGATAGGACATGTCCTACAGATAACAGCTAAGAATTTCCCAGAATTATTGAAATGTTAAGACATCAATGTGCAGGTATAGGAAGAGTGAAAAATATACCTCCAAATCAACACCCAGACTTATTATAGTGGAATTTCAGGACATTAGATAAAAAGAGACCTTAAAAAAAGACTCTCAACAAATAAATAGCAAGTAGACTGACTGCTAGTCTCTTGTCTCTCATAGCAACAATGGAAGTGAGAAGAAAACAGAAGAAATACCATCAATAAGCTGAAAAAAATAACTGTCAACCTGTAATTCTATATCCAGAAAAAAAATTAACTTTCAAAGAAGAGGACCAAAATAACAAAATAAAACAAAAACTGTAGAGAAAAAAATAAAAGTTTATCACCAAAACATTCTCACTAAATTAAATTCTAAAAAATTTATTTCAGGTAGAATAAAGTGATCACAGAAGAAAGAAAGTATGGTTGGCAGAGTGAGTAAATTCAAACAACTATTGACTCTATCAAACAATAATTATAATAAATGGGAAAATCGTCTAGAAGTAAAATACTATAGAATGGTAGTATCTAGGTTGAGATTGAGGTTATTAGAGTTAATGTATTTCAGAATCTTCATATTGTTGAAGAGAAGTGTAAATAATGTTAAAATGCAAATATTTAAAAGTCAAATATGTAAAACAATAAATCATATAAATACTACGAAAAATTCTGCACCATATATGGTAAACCCACAGCTAACATCATGCTAAATGGTGAAAAGCTGAAAGTTTTTCCTCTAAGATCAGATAACAAGAGAACTACTCTTACCACTTCTGTTTAGCATAGTACTGAAAGTCCTAGCCAGAGTAATTATGCAAGAAAAAAAAAAGAAAAAGCATCCAAATAAATTAACTTGTCACTGTTTTCATTTGACATGATTCTCTTATATAGAAAACCTTAAAGACTCCATCAAAAAACTAGTAGGACTAATAAATTCAGTAAAGTTGCAGGATATAAAAGAAACATACAAAAATCAGTTGCATTTCTTTACACTAATAACAATCTATCCAATAAAGATATCAAGAAAACAATTCCATTTATAATAACATTAAAAATACTTAGGAATAAATTTAACTAAAGGGGTAAAAGATCCATATACAGAAAACTATAAAACATTGATGAAAGAAATTTAAGAAGTCACAAATAAATGAAAAGATATCCTATGTTCATGGATTGAAATAATTAATATCCTTAAAATATCCATACTACCTAAAGCAATATACAGATTCAACATAATCCCTATCAAAATTCCAAAGACATTTTTCATAGGAATAGCAAAAACAATTCTTAAATTTTCATATAACTACAAAAGAATCCAAAATAGTCAAAACAATCTTGAAAAAGTAAAACAAAGTTGGAGGCATCATACTTCCTAATTTTCAAATTGCATTACAAAGTAATAGTAATCAAAACAGTATAGTACTGGCAAAAAAAAAAAAAAAACCAAATACATAGACCAATAAACAGAATAAAAAGCCTATAAATAAACCCAAGTGTATTTGGTCAACTAATCTGTGATAAGACCACCAAGCAGACACAATGGGGAAAGGACAGTCTCTTCAACAAATGATTTTGGAAAAATTGGACACCCACATGCAAAAAAATAAAACTGGGCCCTCATCTTACACCATACACAAAAATCAACTCAAAGTAAATTAAAGACTTAAATGTACCTGACACCATAAAACTCCTAGAATAAAACATAGGGAAAAAAAGATTTTTCTGATATGACTCCAAAAGCACAGGCAACAAAAGCAAAAATTAACAAGTGGGACTACATCAAGCTAAAAATCTTCTGTAGAGCAAAGAAAACAATCAACAAAATGTAAAGGCAGCCTATGGATCAGAAGGAAACATTTGCCAACAATTTATCTGATGAGGAGTTAACATCCAAAAATATAAAAGGAAATTATACAACTCAATAGCACAAAAGCAAATAACCTGATTTTTAAAAATGGGCAAAGGACCTGAATAGACATATTCCTGAAGAAGACATACAAATGGCCAACAGGTATAGAAAAAGTGCTCCACATTACTAATTATCAGGGAAATGCAAATCAAAACCACAAGATATCACCTCACACCCAGTAGAATGGTTATTACTAGAAAGACAAGAGATAACAAGTGTTGATGAGGGTATGGAGAAAAGGAAACCCTCATACACCATTGGTGGGAATATAGATTGATGTAGCCATCATGGAAAACAGTATGGCTGTTCCTAAAGAAATTAAACGTAGAACTACAATATAACCCATCAATCCTTCTGGGTATACACCTGGAGGAAATGAAATCACTAACTCATAAAAATATCTGCAGTCTCATGTTCACTGCAGTGTGATTCCCAATAGCCAAGGTATGGAAACAACCTAAGTGTCTGCTGACAGAGAATGAATAAAGAAATTGTGATTCACACACACACACACACACACACACACACACACACACACAATGTAATATTAGTCAACCTTAAAAAAGAAGAAGATCCTGCCATTTGCGACATAGATGAATCTCGAGGACATTATGCTGAGTGAAATGTCAGAAAAAGACAAATACTGCTGGATGTCACTTATATGTGAAATCTAAAAGAAAAAAAAGTCAAATATATAGAAACAGAGAGTATAACAGTGATTGCCTAGGTTGAGGAAGTGGGGGAAAAGGGGAGATATAGGTCAAAGGGTAGAAATGTGCAGTTAGGTCGTATGAGTAAGTCTGGAGATGTAGTACAACATGAGGACAATAGTTAATAATGTTGTGTAACTGGAAATTTGCCAGGAGAGTAGATTTTGCATACTCTTACCAAAAAAGAAAGAAAGATAGGTAACTACGTGAGATGATGGATATACTACTTTGCTTGACCACAGCAATCACTTCACTATGTGTGGGAATATCAAAATACCATGTTATATACCTTAAATATATACAATTTTAAAAATACAAAAACTAGTACTTGCACAATTCCTTGAAAAAAAAAGCACATGGAACATCAATCAAGATGGACTGTATGCTAGGCCATAAAGCAAGTTCTCAACAAATTTTGAAGGAGTGCAATCATACAAAGTATGAAATTAAACTAAAAATTAAAATTTTTAAGGTCATTAGACAATCCCCCAAAGCTGGGCAAGAGATCACAACTCTTTCGGGGCTGATGACCCTCAGTTTCTTATTCCTTCATCTTGCTTTCTTTTGAAAACACACACATACACAAACATACACACACACACACACACACACCTACCTTTGTTGGCTGCCAACTATTTTGTCCCTAGAAATGCCATGTCCTATAACATTACCATGACTTCCTGCAGCCCAGGCTCCCTTGGCTGCACTCTCACCCTGTTAGTACCTGTGACAACAACCACCTGGCTTCTGGTGGCTAAGCATTGCCACTTGGCCTCGATGGCTTTGGGCTCCATCCTCCCATTTGCTGTCAGTCAGCCCAGTCCTGCGATGGCTTCTCCTACCGTCAGGGTAACCTGCAGAGGGGAGCCACCGCTGCCCACTGACGCCCTTTCACAGCTCGTTCAGAGGGCCTTGGTGGACAGGTGTTCTCCGGGCCTCCTACGGAATACAAGCTTCTCATGGGCTGGCTGGCCTCGCAGAGTATACATTTCAGCATGCCCACTTTCTTATGCTGTCCAACCCCTTATTCTCCCAGAGAAATTTAGGTTCTTCAACCTTACTCAGCACGGGACATTACTTTTTCTAAGCTTTTAGGAGCAGCTCTAGCAGCAAGTTTGCATCATTTCCAAGGTGCTGAATCCTGTATCCCAAGAGAGTTTCCCCTAAGTGAAGAAACTCTCTCCTATCCAGTGTTATGTTCACCCTCCCTTGGTTGTGCACCCTCAGAATCTAGTCCCACCCTGCTGGGCCTGCTGGCAAGGCCAAGGCCCTGTCCTCCCTTAGCCGATCCAGCACATCCCTACTTGGTTTATGACGCAACTTATCCTGGTTCTAAGTCTGGCAGCACGAGGGCGGGGGGAGCAGCTCTGGAGGTGGGCACGTATTGCCTGGCACAAGAAAGATGTCTGTCCTCCTGCCCAGTGGATGCCAGCTTGCAATGGGAGGTGAGGCCACTCGGGTAAGGCGGGGACTAACAAATCCAGCCTGTTCTAGTTAGCCTACTGCAAGGTCTGGGAACTTCTTTGCAAACTTGCACCCTTAATTTTTTTTAATTGTTTGTTAATTGCTCTCCGTTTTTTTTAAATATTGCCTTCAGGTTACCTTATCAGCCTATAAGGCATGGATGCAACTTAATAGTCCGCAACAGTCAGCAGGCCTAGCCAGGGGGGCCTCAGATCCCCATAGAGATTCCACCAAGGCTCTGCACCACCCCCCAAAAATCTCTCTGGGTTTGCATATGCTGTCTGCTTCAGTCTGCTTCAATGCTTGCTGCTCTTACCTCTATTTCTACCCTTCTGTTTTATTTGTGCTTAATTTGCTTTTTTTCCCCCTAGCTTGTGGTATGGGTAATTGGATACTCGATTTCTTTCCTAGACTAGGCTGCGGTGGACATGGAGATGTGCCACCCTGAGAGCCCTTCAGGGAAGAACCCTGGCCGGCTTTCAGGAGCGTGGTCACCTGGCAGGTGTCAGGGGGCGGCAAAACAGGAGCAGATGAGCAAGAGAGAAAACCCACTATGTTGGCTCTTTGGAAAGACTAATAAAACTGATAACTTTCTAGCAGGACTTATTAAGAAAAAGAGAGAAAGGTAGAGAAAGAGAACATAAATTGCCAGTATCAAGATTCAATATATATTAAAAAGATGATAAAAATAATTATGAACATTTTTAGGCCCCTACCTGTGACGACCTAGATAAAATGGACAAATTTCTTAAAAAGCAAGATTTAATAAAATAGTCACAAAAAATTTGTACATTTAAATCGTCCTATATCTGTCAAAGTAATTGAATCCATCATTAAAAACTTTTCAACATAAAAACTCTAGTCCCAGGTGGTATCACTGGTAAATTCGCCCACACCTTTGAGGAAGAAGTCACACATGTCTTATACAAACTCCTTTAGAAAATAGAGAACAAGGGAATACTTTTCAACTTGTTTTATGAGGTCTTGATACCATAATCTGTCAAGAATATTACAAGAAAGTAGAACTATAAGCCAATTTTTGACAGATTAAGATGCAAACATGAAAAATAAAATCATAACAAATCAAGTCCAGCAAGTGTGGCTTATCTAGGGAATGTACGATTGATTTCACACTCAAAATTCAATCAATGCAAGTCACCATATTAACAGCATAAAGAACAAATATATAATCATCTCAATAGATTCAGAAAAGGTGTTTGATAAAATTCTATATATGTTCATAATAAAAAATCCTCAACAAACTATATCTAGAAAGAAAATTTCTCACTCTCATAAAAGGCAGATCCAACAACCTACAGCTAAAAATGTACTCACAGTTGAGATACTGAACACTGTCCCTGACTGTCACCACCAGAGGAGGATGTCCACGATTGGCCCTCCTTTCACCTTGGCTGTCTTAGTCACTGTGATAAGGCCAGAAAATAAATAAAAGTTATAAAGTTTATACAGAGAAGTGTAAAACTCTAATTTGAAAATAATATGATTGTTTATATAAAATATTCAAAATAATCTGCAAAACTACTGGATTTAATGACCAAATTTAGTAAGGTTCCCAGATGCTTGGTCAATATATGTTAACCAAGTCAGTTCAGAGGTAGAGTCACATATTCTAAAAGTTGGCTTCAAGGTCTTCCCCAGCTTGGCAATTTGTCTAGGTCTCCATAGTGATATTCTTAGTGTAGATGGAAGGAAAAACTGCTAGAGCAACTTCCACATTTTTTAGAGGAGAGTGAGGGGCGCTCTCAAGAGGAGGAATTGATCCTTTGTTTAGGGAAACAGATTTTTAGTGAGTTGTTGGTTATGAAAGGTAAGACCCGAAATATTCCCAGAATGGAGAGGACCAGCAGAAGAGCACCAAGGCTCTCTTCATGATAATCTAAAAGGCTAGTCTATGAGGAGAGAGTATTTTGAGTCATTTCCTGTTTTATATCTTAATTCCTCTCCATTGTCCTCCAACAGAACCTTTATTAACTGCTAAATTAGTGTCAGATTTATTTTAGCATCTTCTTAAGAAATACAGGAATGGCTGTGACAATTTTGGCAGGTGAATCGGACCACATAAAAACAGAAAGCAGTAAAGTACAGCAAAACCAGGTAGAGAACCCAACCGCCAAAACTAGTCTAGAATCATCTGACAGCTGGAGTTTGCAATTGAGAAATGCTGTCCAGAAATTCTCAGAAATATTCAGGAGGACACTGAACTTACTAAAATCAAACCTGAAGTGTGGACTCAAGTTATTGTGTTTGGCTATAAAGGGAAAGGTGACATCTCAGTTTTCTATAGACTTCAGAGCATTCGGGTTACATTATAATTATTGTTATTGATATATGAAATAGAGTACCACATAGCTTGCAAAGCACTTCACTTTTTATTATATAATTTCACAGATAATTCATTCCTGTTTTACTCTCCAAGCATATCTCAATACTTAGAAGAGAGGATATATTTTTCCATAAATAATGCATTTAAAGGTATTTAAACAGAACCAGCTGGGTGTGGTGGCATACACCTGTAGTCCCAGCTACTAGGGAGGCTGAGGCAGGAGGACTCTGGAGCCCAGGAGTTTGAGGCTGCAGTGAGCTATGATTGCAACATTGTACTCCCAGCCTGGGGAATAGAGTGAGGCCCGGTCTCCAAAAACTAATAATGATTTTTTGAAATGCTAACACCATGATAGAATAGAGCTAAACAGTAGTTTCTTCACAATTATTAAATAATCCATTCTCTTTATAATAGAGCAAACATACAGCTCATTTGAAACAAGATTTTTCTTTTTTAAGAGATGGGCTTTTACTGTGTTGCCCAGGCTGGATTCGAACTCCTGGGCTCAAGCAATTCTCCCACTTCAGCCTCTGAAGTAGCTGGGACTACAGGCATGTACCACCATGCCAGGCTGAAATAAGAGTTTTAAAAATTGAATTTATACCTAACCTTTCAGGAACATCTTTATCAGAGAGTTTGTTGATACTCTCCAGTGACATAGGCCGATGGCCAGATCTTCTCCCTTCAGACACTATGATGCAAAGAAATGGAAGAGGAGGAATAAAGAGAACCTTAGAAAGACAAAATGTCAAAGAAACATAGCAAATATTCTGCTTCCCTCGGCACAAGTCACCCTGTGATTAGCATGGCAGCGTGGAGGTCATGTTTGCGATGGCAGAGACATCATTAAACGGCTTTTGTTTTATCAGTGAATAATTTCAACTGGTTTTTCTTCCTCTAAATTGGAGCTTAACTTTTAAGTTCTCTCTTCCTCAACAAAGTGTGAATCTCACACATCAACTACGAAAGCACTTCCAAAGCTTTGCCTACTGCCACCCACAACAACCAAGGAAAGAAGCTGCAGTGCGAATAGATTAGGGCCACCTAATGTTCCTTTGGGGGTAAGGTTAGTGTCAGAGTATAATTTTTTAAAAGTTAAAGACATGACTGTCACACAGATACAGAATGAACAGGCTTCAGAAATGTATGTCACTCATTAATGAAGGGACGCACAGAATTGTGAAGCTGATTCAGAGGGAATTGGGAAGACTGAGTGTTCACAGGCACTGAAAGAAAGAATGCTGGAATGAGATGGTTAGGTCAGACATAAAACTGGTCACTGGCCTCAGGGCAATGAAACCATAATCTCGTGGTCACCTTTTCTAAAGGAGAGAAATTATGCTGCATCTCTACTAGAAAAAATCATTTCTACCTCACCGATCTACAAGTCAACACCTAGTTTCACGGAATCCGGGCCCCTGCCAATAGTTAGCAGTGAACTGAAACAAAGGCACGACACCCCAGACAGCGCTCGCGTGTGGGGATAAAAGGACACGGTCATCTTTTGATTTTATATCCAAGTGTGGGTATTTTTTTAACACTTGGAATAATACATAAAAGAGTAAATAAAATAACTGTTTAGCACATCATTATAAGGCTTTAACCTTTTTAACCTGTAAATGGCAACAATTTATACATTCCAATTTTCTCTGGGATTTGTCTGTTTATCGGTGCATTTAATTGCTATTTTTTTATATGGAATGCTTCACGAATTTTGTGTGTCATCCTTGCACAGCGTCCATGCTAATCTTCTCTGTATCGTTGCAATTTTAGTATGTGTGCTGCTGAAGCGAGCACTAATTGCTATTTATTTTTCTAACAAGTAGAGAGACTCCAAGACTGTCTTGTTCTCCCAGGAGAAAACGCTCTTTATGGAAATATCTGTTCTCCCTTCCTCTGCTATTACTGGTGTCTTTAGGGAGGACCAGTCCTGCTAGGAGTACAAAGTTCAGAACATTCAGACCCTTCCCTAAACGGGTCAGCCAAATTGAAGGAAGTTGATTATAATGTCTTTAAGGAAAATTAGGGAAATAAACCTTCAGGAAAATAAGCCAGGCCAAAAACAACAACAAAAATAACACAAAATACCCTTGAGAGGAACAGTTAGAAGTTCATTTGACTTTTTCAAGGAATTTGCCTGTGAAAGCTTACTTTACTAGGGAAGAAAAGGAAGAGCAGACGTCAGGGCAGCCCGCGTGGTCGGAGCACACTGTGCCGCAGTGATCCTGCCTCAGTGGGCATCTGTTGCCGTAGTTACAGCACGACACAGGAGGTCCCATGGTGTGGCACAGAGAGGGCCCCGTCCCCTGCCGACTCTGAGCAGGAAGGGGCTCTGGACACCAGTGCTGACTGGGCAGGGAGGCGGCACGCAGCACTGAATGAGAGCGGGACCAGGTGTGCGCGCAGCCGACCCACGTCTCACAGGGACACAGGCAGTGCAGCGAAGGCAACCACGGAAATCAGTAAATGAAAACGTGGTCTTCTGTGACCACTTCACATCCAGGCTGGTTTGGGACCCTGCATCAGAAACCACCAATATCGGTCCATGTCAATATCGGCAGTCAGCCCTTCGGGGCTGTGGAGACTGGAGACCCCATCCCAGGTCGCAGGCGCCCCAGTCCCCAGGGCCACCGATCACGGCCCTATGGGAACACAGGCTTACTGCTGCCAAGGCTTCAGATACTTTAAGCCAGAATCTCAATTTGTATGTGCAACCTCCTAATTTTTTAACTTTCACTCAGATCTTGTTAAAGGTTGGTGCTAGGCAAACAAAACTTTTGTGACCTCTGCATTTACGGTTCCTTTTCAACCCATGTCCAATGTCACCAGACCTCTGTAAAGATCTCGCTTCCAAACCATCTGGTCCCACTCCCAGATGCCTCTCCCCAGGTTCCGTCTGGCTTCTTTAGTTGGAAGACCCACTGCCAAACTTCCCATTCAGTCTCTCCTAAGATTTGCCCACTGCAGTGTTTAGACGAGTGATGTTCCACCTTTGTGTTTGACCTTGACATCCAGAGGATAAGCCCCAATTTGGGCCTGGCATCCCTACGACCGCTTGTGTGAAGAGAGATTCTGAGCTAAGGGGGTGTGTGTGCGATTAGTGATGAGAACGCTGGACTGAATGGAGAGAAAGGGATTTGTCCCCACACGTAGGTTGGGATGTGAATAGCATGGAACGTGACAAAGCTAGACTATTTCCTTAGCCGCATGGGTTAATAATTACCACAGTTATTCTCAACCTGGGCTGCACATTACAATTACTTAGGAATTTTACCATACAACTGCTTGGGCACCACCCCCAAAGATTCTGATGCAATTTGTCTGAATTAACTGCGACTTGGCGTCAGTACTTTTGTTCCAAGTTTTCCAGTGATTTCAATGTGCAGCAGGGATACAGACCTCGGAGTGAGGGAGAGACGCAGGCCACCTGGTCAGAAGGGGGACTTCCAGCCAGAGTTACTGAGCTCCAGTTCCCACGGCGTTAGCACCCAGTCGCTCTGTGACCTCGGCAGCGACTCGGCCTGCAGTGACCCTGGCTCCCTCAGTCACGTAAGACACGGAAGCAAACGCCTGCTTCTCGAGGCTGTGTGACAGGTCAGTGCGGCACTGTTTGTGAAGCGCTTAGCGAGAATGGAATGGATGATGGCCATTATTATCCGCAGGTGTGAAGAAGAGTTTCATGACCATTCATTATTTAACAATATTTTAAAGAATCTTGTTATTTTAAAATACTATTTTAAGCACTCATATTAAGAATCCTACTGAATTTGTCATACGTTAATATATACACACACACATATGCATACATATATACATATACACCTAACTTGACTTAGTAAAATGTGTATTCATTTCAAAATATTATTTCAATAAATCGTTTTGATGATAACATAGAAATTACAGTAGAAGAAGGTCTTTGAGATCCCTGGGCAGAATAGTGTCATAAATTTATTTAATGCAGTTGCTGCCTCAGCCTGCATTTTTAGGCCTGACATAAGTTGTTTGAAACCAGCAGCACGCAGTCACCCTCCCCTCGTCCTCGTGGAGGTTGCCATCAGCCTGCTCATGCACAGCCTTCCTCATCCCACTGACTCAAACCCAACACAGTCCCCTGCTGACCACGGCAAAACCTAACGGTGAGCTCAGAGTCATGTGAGTAGGTTCCCGTGTTGCACGTGTCTTCTTTAGACCAGCAAATCCACAGCCCTGCGGGAAGGCCCACAGGATAACTGCTGGGATGGAAAGCCTAGCAGGTGCTCACGCAGAGATAAGGATATGTAAAAGTAAAAAGTTTCCTTTATCCTCTTAGAGGAGAGGGAGAATGGGGGGGGGGGGCAGGGAGACGGAGTTGCATCCCATGGCTTCCCAAGGAAAGAGAAGGGGTGCCAGCCCTGAGGCCCAGGGCATCGCTGATTTTAAGGGGGACAGAGGGAAAAAAATAGTGATGGTGTCAGTCGATAACAAAAGTGGCCACAGGGTGTCAAAGTCCAGGGTTGGTTTCCTGCCTGTCCGTGGAGAGGGATGATCACAGGAGAGGTGACTCTGCACAGGAGAGCTGGTTGAGGCTGCAGCTCGAGCCCCTGGCACTTACTCGGAAACTCTGTAAAAGCAGAGTCTCAAAAAAAAAAAAAAACAATTTTAAAGAGAAGGATTTACCTCTCTTTTCCATCTGTTCAGCTCTTTTCAGAAGTTGTGCAAAACAGAATTCTTTCTGGGGTGCCTGTTAGTAAGAGAACTCATAGGATTGCAACTAGGAAATTGCAGGATTAGTATTTTCCTGTTATTTTTGCAAGGCTGCCCCTTTGGATAGCCAGGCTGATATTCCTGAACGGTAACTCTGATCGTAAGGGGAAGACAGGGCTTTCTTAATATTAAAGTCATAACAAATTCCAACTGCAACAATCACTCCAACCAAGAAAAATCAGTAGAATGAAATGCGTCATGGCAATGTTTCATCAGCCAGTACTTTTCCTGTTTTCCCCACCAGAAAACACAAGATAAGGACATTACTCCTATAAGGGTACCAGTTAACCATAGTCAGAAAATAGGACAAGCAATCCCTGTTCTGTCAAGCACTGGTTTTTGAACAGAAATTCGGAAGGAAAAGTGCAGGTGTGAAGACAACGCGTGGAGAAGACAGAGACACCAGGACGAGACGGGAGCCTGGGAACACGCAGCAAGTCGTAACTGACACTGAAACCCGATTCTATGTCCGTGACCCTTAGCACAGGCACCGTGGCACAGACAGCACTCCGCTGACATGGCGCTGGGTCAGAGTCATGGCCGGCTGGAGGACGCATGTCGAGGGTCAGAGGCACATTACTGCCACCACATAGGGGCACAGTGGAGTTGTAGGAACGGATTCCAAGTCTTCCCAGCCCCCAGCCCTCGGGGCCACATCACCCCTCATTTGCATCTTAAGCAGATGTGCCTATTGAAGTCAAGTACTCTGAAATCTCTGTCCCACTCCATTTCTATTTCATCCACTTTCTGCAAAGCTGAAAATTACAAAAGCAGGGTGTGTGTGTGTGTGTGCGCGCTCGCGTGCGTGCGTGCCGCAGTAGCTGGGGGAGAAGGTGCTAGGAATAGATCTTCCAGTGGTTCTAAGACACTAGAATCATTTGGGGAAAATGTTTAAATCCCCCTGCCCCAGCTCCCTGGACTCACACCGGGTAATCAGAATCTCCAGGGCAGGGCAGGCAGCAGTATTATTTAAAACTCCCTTGGTGATGCGGATGTAGGTGGTAGGCTGCCAGGGCTGTAAGCCATTGTCGTCCCTCTTCCGTCCATCTCCCTCTTTCTTTTGGATCACCACCAGCACTACAAAAGCATGCCTAACTATCTCCCATATTTTAAAATTCCTCCTTTGACAGGAGTTGAGAACCAGGGCCATTGATTGAGTTCCCTTACGTTCACCATGGTACAGATTATGTTCTTCTCGCTGCTTATTTTAATATAATAGAGCAGCCAAGTAAAACAAGTACTCTAAAAGTACATGGATTGGCCTCAAGTGAGAGTCATGCCCTCCCCTGCCCAGTTTTGTGAGTCCCATGTGCTCTGTGCTTGGCTGCACTATGGCCAGGTGCCTGCTTCTCCTAAGAGGCCACAAACTCCCTGAGGCAGGACCACATCTGCCTGCCGCCTGCACCCTTCCCTGCACTTTGCACCGTGCCCTGCTCACAGCAGGTGCTCGAGGGCCTTCTGGGTTTTCTAGGGTCTTTTACTCCCATCGAATAACAACATTTAAAAACCTTTTTTAAAATTCAATATGCCTTCCCGCTGCCTCTGCGTGCATTTTTGTTCACACTTCTAATATAATCCTGAGATTACTGCTTTCTCCTCGCACCCCTCTTGGGGTTTTCGCCACACCCTACTTGATAAACTGCCTCCCACAACGTTCCTGCTTGGTTCGGTTTCCATGGCAGCCCGTCTCCGGGGAGAGAGCCCTAGAGGCGGCTGTCTGTGCGAGGGAAGAGGTCACCAAGGGAGGGGGAGGGCGCTGGGGCAGAGCTGCACTGCGTGCCGTTGGCCCGTGCGCCTGCGCAGGACGCTTGCAAACCCAGCTCCAGGCAGAAGCGAGTGAACAGGCCTGGGGCCTCGCTGGGGTGCAGTCCCCGGCCATGCCCGCCAGGGGTCACAGTGATTCCACACAAGGCTGCTCGTGCTGCCCGCCAGCGGTCTTAGAGATGCTCAGACTCAGAGAATTCCAGGAATGTTGGTGCATTGAAAAAGAAGCTACGACGCACCTGCACGTGCTCGCCACTCGGGAGGAGCTACAGTGGAGACGCAAGGCCACAGGGGTGCTTCATGTCACTACACAGGAACAGGGATTGCTCGCAAGCTTCTCCGTAAGCCACTCCCATCACACAAACATACTCTCCTCTCTCCTCTGGACTGTGCCATGGAGCTGCCACCCTGCTATACACAGCAATGTGCAACGTGCTGAGAAATCAAAGATAAATAATATTGGAAGTACTCGGAGTTCCTCTCCAAGAACTCAAAATCGAAGTGTGGACATAGTTCCACAACCAAAGATGGCAGTGGCTGTGGGACTGCTCAGCTGCTGGGATGGACTGTCTGAGTGAGTCTTCTTGGGCCGAAACAATGGCTTTGAGCAATACTGTTTACTCTCCAACAAGGGTCCACAAGAGGGGCCCCCAACTTGGGGAAGTGTCCGAGAGGGAAGAAACACATGCCTTTAGGTGATGTCAAGATTCCCAAGCTGCACCTGACACAGGGCTTGTGCTGGTCCCCAGAGTTCTACTGCTCCCCACACAGTGTCCCAGGGCTCCACCCAGCAAGCCGGGACTTGGGCACCAATCAACAGCCTCACTGTTTAAGCCTGTGTACTATTTCAGGCCTGAGCACCTTAGCACATCAGGAGGCTAAAGCTTAGAAATCAAAACTCAATTCATTATGCATCATAATATTCAACTAACTGGAATGGGATCCAGATAGTTTCCAAATCTGTAGCCCTCAGACAAGCCCTGACACTAGATGTTAATGAAATTGACTCAGCTTCACTTTGACACCCCCCACCCCCTGCTTACTCATTCGGCTGCATTGCCATACTCCTGTTCCAATGGTAACTACGATCATTTGTTTACTATACTATATACCGGCTTTTTATTTATTTAATTTATCCATTACCCTCTCATTATTTATTTCACTGTTGAGGAGATGTCGCTATGGTGAGGCTTAAAGACATCTGCATCGAGATTTGGCTACAATAAATTTAGAGGTTCTTAGCAAGCCATCAAGTGCCAGCTCATCTGTCACTGAGATCCAGTAAGTCCAAAGAGCGGATGGGTATCTACCCCTCTTCTTTCTCACGAAACCAAGTGTTTTATGGTGAAGGAAAGTTGAGTTGACTAGATTTGAGGACTTGGCAACATGTGGGTTAGGGGAAGGACACCTTAAAGGTATTTCTTTCATTGCCATGAACCTGCCTGCCCAACATACTCATGAAGGCCTCCCGTCTAGCACCTTGGGGTGGGATAGTTCTGGGAGTGACTTTCAGTGGTGCTATCCAAATATCCTGCAATCCAACTATTGAGAACATGTGTCTTGTAAGAGTCTGCTGCAGGGTGGGGCTGCACACCTGGGAGAATGGACCTGTGTTGGAACTGTTCCTGCCCAGAGTTCCGACCACCTAAGACTCCAGGAAGAATTGCACTTGCTAATTTGGTGAAAGTCTGCCCTTCACCAAATCACCCCAGTGTGATAAATGGAGCAAAAATAAGGGCAAGAAAATAATGACAAAGATAATATCAGATGGCCTTCATTTGGCCACTCATATTTATCGAGGGCCTGCTCTGTGCCAGGCACGGGGTAGGCACTAGGGGTGGTGGAGCCGTCACTTTTGGTGAGAAGTAAGGGCGCAGAAAGTCAAGGACTGTACAGCAGGAGCATGCTGAAGACTGCAGAGGCAAAGCTAGAGCGGAACCCAGGGTAAAAGGGAGAAGGGGCTTGGAGAAGCTGCAACTCCACCTACAGTGGTGTCACTGCCACCTGCGAGTGTGCCCCTGTGACCTGGGGAAATGGAGACCGAGGGGCGGTCACAACACGGTATGGCAAGTGCTATTCATAGAGGAACAGGGTAGTGTCGGAGCACAAAGAAGAGAAGATTCTTCCTCATCTTCAGCGAAAAGACAGCAAGAAAGGCACCAACTCTGCATTTAACAGTGATTGCCCCCAGTGGCCACCTGGACCCCGAGAGGCAGATGAGGCTCGCCCAGAAAGCTGCCTGGGCACGCGGGCGGCACCATGGGACCCATCAGTGGCGCCAAGATCCTCGGGTGAATGCAGACCTGCTGCTTCAAGCACTTACTGACATTGCTCTTGGTCCTCCAGGAAAGAAGCATTCACAGGCAAGGAGCATAGTTTAAAGAGGAAAATGTGCATGCAGATATGGCCAGAGAAGCATGTGACTCCCAGGTCTCTGCTACCACCTTTCAATGATCTGAAAAGGAATCTCTTGCTCCTAAATAGCAGTGCTTTGAGACCGCCGGGCTTTCCGAAATAATCACTTCAGGTGGCTGGAACCAGGACCCTTCCTCAGGATGAAAGTGTAATTTAAAGCTCGGGAACAGGAAAGGGGACTGGGAAAGCGATGCCCCCAACCCCACCCCACCCAGCGGCTATGTTTCACTCACTGTCGCCACCACCAAAGATTTCCAGGGGGGAAAGCCACCAGCTCCCTACAGAGAAAACTCAAAGGGGACTGTGATGACCAGTTTGCTATTCAGATTTAAATACCACGTAACACTGCACTCAAGAGACTCAAAGGAGAAAGAGTAAATGAAAATCATTTAAAAATCGAAAAACAACTGTGGGAAAACAATGAATTGGTAACTCCAGCGAAATTTACACACACACAAAAATGGTGTCTGGAAACATATACGTAAAATAAATAAAACCCATATGTCTATGTCAGGAATGTTTATTGCAGGTAAGCAGTAACATAGCCGCCTACACAAAATAGTTAACAGAAAAATTTAAAGGTGATGGCTCATACCTGTAATCTAGCACTCTGGGAGGCCAAGGCAGGAGGATTGATCAAGGTCAGGAGTTCAAGACCAGCCTGAACAAAGGCGAGAACATCTTTACTAAAAATAGAAAAAATTAGCTGGGCAAGGTGGCACAGGCCTGTAGTCCCAGTTACTCTGAGAAGCTGAGGCAGAAGGATCACTCAAGTTCAAAAATTTGAGGTTGCTGTTAGCGAGGCTGATGCCACGGCACTCTAGCATGGGCAACAGAGTGCAATGCTGTCTAAAAATAAAAGAAAAGCTTAAGACTAGTTCTGTCAGATTTACCACACAATTTGGAGATGTGGAATCACAGCTTATACTCTGGGTGCTTTCTGTAGTTTAACTAAGCTCAACTCAGGGCAGAGACAGAACATGTGGTAGAGGCCAGAAAGAAAGAACTGACAGTAAAAATTGGACAGAATTGGAGGCCTTAAAGGATGGCACTTTCCAGTGTTCTCAAAACTTGACCAAAAAATTTATTGGCTAATCCTTCTTGACCTTTAATATTTTCATCTTCCCTGTACCAAGCTTCCTCCCTGATAATAATACCACTTTTTATAATTCTATGATCACTTTTTTTTGTCTTTTGAGATAAGGTCTCGCTCTGTCACCCAGGCTAGAGTGCTGTGACGTCATCATAGCTGACTATAGAATCACGCTTCCGGCCTCAAGCGATCCTCCTTCCTCAGCCTCCCAGAGCGCTGGGATTACAGGTGTGAGCCACCACCCTGGCCCACCTTCCTTTTCTTTTTTGTATTTTTCACCTGAGTGTAGTACTGGGTAGGTCTCCCCAACAGACAGAAAGTATTAAGGCAAGGATTCTACGTGGGGCCGTTTCCTGGTTTGCTTGCTCATAGTCAAACATTCTACAGTCCAGGAAAGCTAACCAGGAAAAGATCTGATTTGAGGACTGACTGATCAGAAAGTTCTAGGCCTCATTGCTTCGGTGAGTACAGTGGAGGTGGAGAGCACATAGAACCTTCCAAAGCCTGACAGAAAACGATTTAAAGTTCCAGGCAGAAAAGCACAAAGAAAGAATAAGCAAGGAGCATACGGTGAATTGTAAGAAAGCTAAATCTTTATTTACCACAGTGGGAAGGTACTGTCCACAGTGGACAATAGAAAAAGTCCAAATTTTGGAAATAATTAGATATGTAAGGGCCAGAGGAGACAGATAGAAGAATTGCAAGTGCTTGTCCCTAGAGTGGAAATTTGGAGGGAGTGGGGAAGCAAGAGACAGGAAACCGTTATATTTTACATAAGCATGTTTGAGTTTTTACAATTCTGTGCTCATATTACTTTGGTAAAATAAAAATGAAGTAATTAAACACAGAAAGAATTAAATGAGAAAAAAGTCTAAGAGAACCTAATGTTTATCTCTAAGTAATACGATAGTAAGTTATTATTTTTCTTTTTTTTTTTTTTTGTTTCTCTGAACATTTTTAACAGTAAAAAGATACAAAAAATTCTTAGGCAGACTATTTGATTTGGGCCCTAAACTCTGGGCTTCCTGGCAGTGGGAGAGACAGGGGGGTGACTCAGGGAGCCCAGTCTTTGTGAGTGAGCCTGGAGGAGTAAACTCATCACAGCCTGTGTTAGTTTCTTAGGACTGCTTAACCGAGTGGCTTAAACAACAGAAATTACTGATCTCGTGATTCTGAGGTAGGAAGTCCGGATCAAGGTGTCGGCAGGGCACAGAAGGATCTGCTGCGGGCTCTGCCCTAGCTGCTGGCAGTCCCTTGGCTGTGGCAGCAAAATTCCAACCTTCACATGCTGTTCTCTCCGTGTGCGTGTTTGCCTCTGTCCAGATTTCTCCATTTTATAAGGACACCAGTCATATTGGATTAGGGGCCTACCTTACTTCCATATGACCTCATTCTAACTTCGCTAATTACATTTGCCATGACCCCACTCCCAAATAAGGTCACACTCTGAGGTCATGGAGGTTAGAATTCAGCATATGAATTTGGTGGGGGGACACGATACAACCGATGACACGGCCCCAGCTTGATATGGATGTTAGGATCTGAATTCAGACCCAACCAGCACGCGGGGCACATCAGTGGGTCCAATCTCAAGGAGCCAAGGAAAACAGAGGCAGGATAAAAGAGCAAAGCACAGCACTCTCCAGCGCACACGTGAGGATGGACCAAGGGGTGGTGTCACCCGCTTGATTGCAGATGCAACAGCAGGGGTATGACACGGTGGGACGGCGCAAAGGAGTCACCGTGAGCATCACCATCATGGCATCCTCAAAATCATAGCCAACGGGTGCTGAGCACCTAGGTAGGTGTGATACTTTACACGGCTAATCCTCCACTTGGACCCATGCCATTTCATAAATGAGGAAACTGAGGCTCAGCAGGATAGTTTTGTCTAAGCTGCGAGCAATGCATGGCATGACCCAGGACTCCAACCCAAGCCTGCCTGACTATAAAGCCTATGCTGGCTGCTCTGTTTGTGCTGGCTCCCACTGAGGGAAAGGGCGGCCTGGGTCTCTGGAAGAAGAGGTGAGGTTGTGTGCAGAGCACACTGGGATTGATTGAGGATGTCTGCCATGGACGGGAGCGTGGAGAGTAGGGGTATGTGTGCTGTATATGTGCCACACAGTGGAAAGAGCTCCAAATGGGTACTCCAGAGAGCTGGGTTCTAGGCTCAGGTCTGCTCAGTCTATGGGCTACAGGTGCCACCCATATTTCTGTGTCTCAATGTCCTTACCCATGAAAGAAAAAAAGATGATTTAAAATTTTCCTTCTTGCCTTAAAATTCTGTAGTTTCTCTAAAGAAAATAATTGAATTACTCCTCCTCTCTACTAAGGAACAACTTATAAATGTGTAAATTTACATGTATGTGCATTTTATACATAAATTAAGAGATTTCTATAGAAAAAAGACAGATATTTCTATCTGAATAGGATTACCTAGAGAGGTTGCAGGATCTATTTCCCAAAAGATATTTAAGTTTGTCAGAGAAACTCCTGCCTGGCTGTTAGCAAGAGCCCACTGGATGACAAGCATCAGAATCACGGCGCTGGTGGCGTTCTCGCATCGGAGCCCTGGGGGCCCCATCAGTATCCCAGGAGCACATGAGAATGAGTCTGTCATAATTCATTGTTCACTTTGGGGATGGGTGAGCCTAGGTGGGCGGCCATTTACATTCATCCGAACCATTCAACTGTGTTCCCCATTGCACAGGGGTGCTGGAAGGATTAATGTCTGGCAATGTAACGTTTGTAAAGCATTTTGTAATCAATGGAGAAAAGACTCCGGATACACGTAAGATCATTGGCAGCCTGAAATAACAACATTGTCTCTCTCTCCTTCAGAACCTGCCAATAAACTCTTTATACAAATGCTGTCATGCTACTGTGAAAGAATTTCAAAGAAAAGCCATGGGAACTTCTTCCCACCCTTTCCCTCTGTGGTTCACCATCATTCTCAAAACAAATGTGTTCTTATGTCTGAAGTGTTCAGAGCTTGAGGACTCTAGGCAGAATTTGTCCATATCTTTCCATTTGGAGGTTGGCTGCTACACTATTCTGCAAGCTCCCTTTGTTAAAAACGCCCCAGGAGAAAAGGGCAAAGCTGCTTCCCTCCTTTTCCCTCCCACACACTCTGCTCTGCGTGAAGGGCTGCTCCCCTAGCCCCTGCCCCACAGGGAAACTGAGGCCAGGTGTGAGCTGAGAGAGCAGGGCAGGAACTGGGAAATGGCCATGGGGCAGCTTTCCCCTTGACTCTGAGTAGCTAGGGGCACGCCTTGACAGGACCAGCCCTAATAAACATCAAGACATATTATAGCCCCTCAGTCATTAAAACAGTGTGCTATTGACACAGACCAAAGGAATATGATGCAGAATCATCAAAACAACTTCGGCAAGGAAGAACAGAGTTAGAGGACTCACTGTACCTGATTTCAAGAATTATTATAAGTTTACAACAATCAAGACACCTTACTTTTAGTGTAAAGACAGGCGAATTGATGTGTCACAGCAAGTGTCACAGCAGGTGGTCCTGAGGACAAACCAAGCGGCACACAGAGAGTCGGAGAATCAGAGTTTATTCCCCAGTGGGCTCAGGGGGTCTTGACCAAATTCTGAGCACCGTCTATGGATTTTTCCCATTTTTATTAAGCTGGGGTGGTCCGAGGGGTGGGGTATCAGGTGTAGGTTAGTTGATGTGTCAGGTAGTGGTTCATATTATGTTGGTGGGCCAGGCAATAGATTTAGTGTTCCGCTGATGCCAGCCAATAGACGAGTTGATGGGCCAGGAAACGGGTCAGTGTTATGCCAATGCGGGTCTTCCGCGATTGGGGGGTCTCCAATGCCCGGTGCCCAAGTAATAGACGGGGGTTCCCTTATCAATGAAGGGAAAAGATTTCAGAAATAGATTCACATATATAAGGCTACTTGATTTTTGACAATTGTACCAAGGAAATTCAATATGGAAAGAATAATCTGTCCAACAAATGGTGCTAGAACAATTAGATATTCATATGCAAAAGAATCAACTTCAACTTTTATCTGACACCACTCACAAAAATTAACTAAAAATGGATCATAGACCTAAATGTAAGAGTTAAAACTATAAAATTTCTAGAAGAAAACAGAAGAGAAAAATCCTACTGACCTTTGTTTTAGCAAAGATTTCTTAAATACAAAACAAAAAGCATAAAGTATAAAACAAAACAAAACAAAATTTGACCTTATCAAAGCTAAAATTTTTGCCCTTCAAAAGTAAATGAATATGAAAATTTTAAAAAGACAGAAATTATGAGAAAAACACGTATGTAACAAAGGACTTGTATCCAGATTATATAAAGAACTTTCACAACTCAACAATAAGATGTCAAGTAAACTAATAAGAAAATAACTCCCCAAAGATGTGAACAGACACGTCACCAAAGTAGACAAACTGCTGGCAAACAAGCATATAAAAAGACTCTCACTACCCAACATCATGACGCAAGTGCATATGAGAACTTCGATAAGATACCACCATACTCCCACTAGAATGAATAAAACTAAGAAGACGGACAAATGTGCATTAATGTTCATAGCAACTTTATTTGTAATAATAGCTAAAACCTAAAACAAATGTTCATCAATAGGTGGATGGATAAACAAACGGTGGCCCAGTATCCCTATGATGAATACTACTCTACAATAAAAAGAACTACACTATTGACACATGTAAAACCATGGCTGAATCTCAAAGTCAGAGTGCTCAGTGAAAGAAGCACTCAGTGAAGAAGTGAAAGAAGACAAAAGAGGGCACCTGCTATATTATTCCATTTATATAAATTTTAGAAAATGCAAACTCATTTCTAGTGACAGAAAGTAGATCAGCAGTTGCCTGGGGAAGGGGGATTCCCAAGGGGCACGGGGAAACTTTTGGGGGTGACGCCAATGTTCGCTATCCTGATTGTGGTCATGCTTTCACAGGCGTTTACATATGTCAAAAATCATCAAATTGTACATTTTAAACATGTGCAGTTCGTTGTATGCCCATGTAATACAGTCTTGTAAAGTGCGGTCTGGATCCAGCTTCGAGGCCCTGGCTAGAGCTGCTGGTTCAGTGCACACACAGCCGCCTCTCAGCAGGCGCTTACATTCTAGGCCAGATCCACTGGCTCCACTGGCCGAGAAGGAATCAAGGACAGCTGCTATGCCCCAGAGCCTGAATGATTCAAACCAGCCAATCCTGAACCTGCTAGCCCTGCCTGCCTGTTGCTTCCTGCAGAAACCACAGTAAGGGCGCTTGGCCACAGCTCCTGCCCGGCTCCGCCTTCTCGCCCAGCCTGGCTTGGCTTGGTGGTGGCCCTGCGCCTCGCTGTGTTCTCCCAGGGATGCGAGGGCATGCCAACCCCTAACACTCTTTCTGGTTCTTTCCCCCGATCCGCCTCTGGCCACCCCGTACCTCAGCCAAGGTAATGTGGTCAAAACAGCCAACTGTCTCTCCATAAAGCTGCTTAACACATTCACTGCCACACAAAAAACCCCAGAAACTTCTTCTCCGGGCCACTGTGTTTCATTACAAAAATGGAATAAAAAATAAAAACTTTGAGTGTAATTTAAAGGTAAACATAAATAGAAAAATGAAATTTATTGATTTCTATTCATTTAATCCACATTTTTAGAATTACATTGCCAATATTAATTATAACAATAAGAACATCAAAAAGATTTTATCTGTGCTTCACGTGCCCTAGAGTCCGAGACGGAGTGACTTAAACACAACTGTCACGGCAGTTAATGTGTTAAAAACAAAAGCACAGTGGCCCTCGCCATATCTGTGGGTTCCACATCCACAGGTTCCACCAACCTCGGATCAAAAATATCTGAAAAATAAAATACAGCAAACAACAATAAAAATCATACAAATAAAAAATACAGTATAATGACACTTTACATAGCATTTATATTGTACAGGTATTATAAGTAATCTAAAGGTGACTTAAAGGCATGGGGGGACACGCCTATGTTATAGGCCGATACCTGACATTTTATGTCGGGCACTTGAGCATGTGCAGATTTTGCTGTCCCGGGGGTCCTGGAACCAGTCCCTTCTAGATAGGAGGGATGACAGAGAACATAAAGGGAATGCAAAGATAATGTGGATCCACCCCCATCATTTTATGGAGGAGAAAGAAGAGGAATGGAGAATTTAAAGTGCAATTTAAAGGTAAACATAAATAGAAATATGTTCACCTTTAAATTATACTCAAAGTTTTTGTTTTTTATTCCATTTTCTTTATTTTATTTGTATTTCAGCATAATATGGAGGTACAAATGTTAAGGTTATATATATTGCTATTGCCTTTCCTCCCCCCTCGAGTCAGAGCTTCAAGTGTGTCCATCCCCCCAACAATGCACAATGCGCTCATAATGTATATATAAACCCATCCCCTCCCCCCACCTGCCCAACACCTGATAAAGGGTTTTTTTTTTTTTTTAATGTTTTGGTTAGATTTTATAACTTTGCCTTTACCTAGCAGAGGTTAGAGGTATGGACTCCCCTCCACACTGTTTGCCACATACATCCCTCAGCTGTGGGTCTATCCCCACCAAATCCCTGGTGAACACCACCACGCTTTGAGCACCATATTGATAATCAGTCAGTACCAATTTGATGGCGAGTATATGTGGAGCCCATTTTTCTGATCTTGTGTCACCTCACTTTGGATAATGGGCTTAAGCTCAATCCAGGATAATATAAGCGGTGTTAGATTATAAGAAACTGTCGTTTCTTAGAATTGAGTAATATTCCATTGTAAACATATACCAAATTTTAATAATCCACTCATGAATTGACGGACACTTGGGTTGTTTCCACATCCTTGCAATAGTGAATTGTGCTGCCATAAACATTCGGGTGCAGATGTCTTTATAATAGAATGTCTTATGCTCTTTTGGGTAGATGCCTAAAAATGCTATTGCTGGGTTGAATGGCATTTCTATTTTTAGCTATTTGAGGTATCTCCAAATTCTTTTCCACAAAGGTTGCACTAATTTGCAGTCCCACCAGCAGTGTAAGAATGTTCCTGTCTCTCCACATCCTCGCCAGCATTTGTTGTTTTGGGATTTCTTGATATGGGCCAATCTTACTGGGGTTAGATGATATCTCATTGCGGTTTTGATTTGCATTTCTCTAATGATTAGAGATGTTGAGCATTTTTTTATATGTTTGCTGGCCATTATTCTATCTTCTTTGGAAAAGTTTCTGTTCATTTCTGTTGCCCATTTCTTGATGGGGTTGTTTGATTTTTTCTTATTAAATCTTTTGAGTTCTAGATAGATTCTTGTTATCAGACCTTTATCGGAAGTGTAGAGAGCAAATATTTTCTCCCATTCTCTCCATAGATACAGAAAAAGTATTTGACAAAGTCCAACACACCTTTATGATAAAAACTCTGAACAAAATAGGCATAGGCGGTTCTTGCCTTAAAATTATCAAATCCATATATGACAAATTCATGGCCAATATCATACTGAATGGGGAAAAATTGAAACCATTCCCACTCTAAACCGGAACTAGACAAGGATGCCCACTATCTCCTCTTCTATTCAACATAGTGCTCAAAGTCCTAGCTATAGCAATCAGGCAAGAGAGGGACATTAAGGGCATCCAAGTGGGTACAGATGAGATCAAACTCTGGCTTTTTGCAGGTGATATGATATTATACCTAGAAAAACCCATGGATTCCTCCAAGAGATTCCTAGATTTGATAAATGAATTTGGTAAAGTTTCAAGTTACAAAATTAATATACACAAATCAGAGGCATTCATATATGCCAAGAACTGTCAAGCCAAAGCTCAAATCAAAAACACAATTCCTTTTACTATAGCCTCAAAGAAAATTAAATATCTAGAAATATATCTAATGAAAGATACAAAAGACTTATACAAGGAGAACTATGAAACACTAAAAAAAGAAATTGTAGAAGATGTAAACAGATGGAAAAATATACCATGTTCATGGATTGGTAGAATCAATATCATTAAAATGTCAATATTACCTAAAGTCATCTACAGAATTAATGCAATCCCCATCAAAGTATCACCATCATTCTTCACAGATCTAGAAAAAATCATTCTTTGCTTTGTATGGAACCAGAAAAAACCACATATACCCAAATTAATCTTAAGTAAAAAGAACAAACCGGGAGGCATCAGTCTTCCTGACTTCAAGCTGTACTATAAATAATAATAATTAAATCAGCCTTGTACTGGCACAAGAACAGAAACATTGATGTTTGGAATAGGTCTGAGTTCCAGAGATGAAACCATCTGCATATGGTAACCTAATATTTGACAAAGCAGACAAAAATATACATTGAGGAAAAGAATCTCTCTTCAATAAATGGTGCTGGGAACACTGGATAGCTACATGCAGAAGATTGAATCAGGATCCCTACCTCTCTCCTCTCACAAAAATCCACTCAAGATGGATAACAGACTTAAACCTAAGGCACGAAACCCTAAGAATCCTAGAAGAAGATGTTGGGAAAACCCTCCCAGACACTGGCCTAGGCAAAGAATTTTTGAAGAAGACCCCCAAAGCAATCACCGCAGCAACAAAAATAAACAAATGGGATCTGATCAAACTAAAAAGCTTCTGCTCAGCCAAAGAAACTATCATTAGAGCAAATAGACAACCTACAGAATGGGAGAAAATTATTCCATTTTCATAATAAACACTGTGGCCCCGAGAAGTTGTTTCTGGGTTTGTTTTTTTTTTTTTTTGGCACCTTCCATGTCTGGGAGGAGCCTGGTTGCCCACTCAGCCATACAACGACCCCTTTAATGGGAGTCTCGGAGCTTCATGGACTAAAAGGAGGAAGCAGTGAGGAAACGCAGCATCTCAGGAGCAGAAAGGTCCCTCTGTAAGGACAACGGCAACAGCAAAGCCCGGGGTGCAGGGAACAGAATGGGTGTGCTGTGCCAGCCAGCCTGCACAGGCGACCAACGGCAGAGTCAAAGTGGAGGCCGGCAGGGGGCTGGGGGTGCAGATAGCAACCAGGGGGCCGGGACAAGCCTGGCAGGGCCCATCTGACCAGAGGAGCCTTTTCCCTCAGGGGAGATGTGGGCGGCCATTTATCCCGGTCTTGGCAGGCAAAGGACAGCAAAGGTATGGGTGTGAGCAGCCTCACAAGCAGAGCTGCCAGTGACCCGCCACACACCTGCCGCAGTGGGGACACAGAAGGCTCCCTCTCATCCCTCCCACTCCTAATGGCAGTTGGGAACAGTCCCCTTTATTGCTCCCAACACCCTGGCTCGTGTTGTGTCGCTGCGCCCTCCTCCCCGACTGGGGCATTAGCGGGCCCAGAGGCCCAGACCTTGTGCCCAGCAGGGCTTTGGAACTCCAGCTCACCCGGAGGCAGACGGGGTACTCTGTTCACACTTCCCTGCCTAACTGTGCCTACCAGACTGACTGGACTGCGAGACAGGCCCTGGAGGGTCTGTACTTATTCCCCAAAAACTAATCCTTCAAAAACCAGTGCACCAGATAACCAAATTTGCTAAAGGCTGGTTCACAGAGGCCGGTGTGCTGAGTGGTTGACAGGGACTCACAAACTACTGACTGGGGCCTAGCAAGCCAAGGCCGGGCTCCTCACGGGTTCTGGCGAAGCTGTAAAGTACTACAGTAACAGAGATTCTGCTTGGGCATCCACTCATTCTCCCGACAACTCTGCTGAAAGCCTGTGGATAGAATGGGCTACTGGTCCAAGGACCGGCCCCCGGGTCCCCACGGTTGCTCTCTTGGCCTCTGGCACAGGAGCTGTGGTCTCCCAGGTGGCTCTGGTCTCATTTGCAGCAGCCCCACAGGTGTGTGGGCTGCAGCTCCAGGCTGCTGTAAAGGGCTGGGTGGGCACAAAGCCTTCTTGTGCGCCGCGGCCTGAGGAGACCCTGGCCACCGCTATTCTTGACAGATAAGCCCCAGGAGGTAAAGGCTCCTCAACTAAAATGAGGGCAGCCTTGACTCCCGTGCCTCCACCCCACTACACAGTCCCAATATTGCAAGAGATAAGCCTGTATATAATTTAAATGATAATTTTGAAATATGCCCTTATCTGCACTGGAAGTATGTTCTGCAGATTCCCTCAAGGTCTGCTTAGAGCACCGCCCCTTCCCCTTGGAAGTCGGAAGGGATTTTGCCACTTGGAGCCACCACGTCTAGGTTTTCCGGTGTACAGTTAGCCGGCTTCCTGCAGCCAGAGCAAGACCGACTCTCTTTCAGTCCAATTCAGGCTGCAGCTGCAGCCCCTCCGTGAGGATGTGCTGGCACGGTCTGTACCACCTCCTTTAAGGTTTCTGCGGAGACTTCTAGAATCTGCTTTACTGACTTCTTTCATAGCAAATCATTCAATATTCAGCATTTCCTCAGACTTTTCACAACCTATCCTAGCAGCAACATGTGATTAATTCAGGCATTGATTCTGCTTGAGAGTTGCCTAGGCTGTTTCTGCTCCCTCCTGTTCCCTCCAGCTGCTGTCTCCCAGCCTCACCACCGCTTGGCGCTACTGAGAGAAGAGACCACCTGCTTTCCTGGAGCGCCCCCGGATATCTGGGCTGGAGGCAAAGGCGCTGGCAACAGAGGGGTGAGTGGGCACAAAGCCCCCAGTGGCACTCCAGCCTGGGGAGAGTCTAGCTCGGCTCCTCGGGCCTCAGAAAAGGGAGAGCTGACTCTATATTTAAAAGCTGTGTCATCAAAAATAGCTTGTCTCTGATCTCACCTCCAGATTTCTTAACAGCAGGAATGGAATGAACTTGGCAGAGTACCGGAATCAGATGAGAGTACCCACAACTTAAAAGTGCAGAGGAAAATACAGAGCTTGTTGCTGGGTCAACATCTCTGTTATTTCTCATTTTATCCATTAAGGTGTTTTTCAAAAAAACCTCTCAAAGCAGTAAGAAACTTTTTTATGTTTCCCTACGAAAGCCCACAAAGGACAAGAGCATCCCCGGCAGCCTACTTCCAGCTTGGTAAATTTGACCACCGAAAACCTGTTCAACTTGGAGATGTAAGTATCTTAAAGACCTGGCATTTGCCTGACCCTTTTAATGTTTCTGAGAGATCTGGGGTGGAAGAGCAGAGTTCAAGGACAAATAGAGTCAATGTTGGTATTGAAAATTGGACTTCATTCACTGAGCTTCATTCCCACCATAAGGATTGAGGTCAGTCCCTGTGTTGAAATTTGTCAACAACCAGGACTCAGGGTTAAGTAAATGCTCTTTCAGGGATGCCTGGGGGAAAATATCAAAACAGGGACTGGGCCGGGCGCTGTGGCTCATGCCTGTAATCCTAGCACTCTGGGAGGCTAAGGCGGGCAGATTGCTCGAGGTCAGGAGTTCGAAACCAGCCTGAGCAAGAGCAAGACCCCCCGTCTCTACTATGAATAGAAAGAAATTAATTGGCCAACTAATATATATAGAAAAAATTAGCCGGGCATGGTGGCACATGCCTGTAGTCCCAGCTACTTGGGAGGCTGAGGCAGTAGGACTGCTTGAGCCCAGGAGTGTGAGGTTGCTGTGAGCTAGGCTGACGCCACTGCACTCACTCTAGCCTGGGCAACAAAGCGAGATTCTGTCTCAAAAAAAAAAAAAGCAAACAGGGACTGATATTAGTCTAATTTTCCCCAGACCACCCCAGTCTTGGGACAACCAAGGACTTGGATGACAGGACCACTAGGGTTTGTCCCCAGCAGCCATCCAGAACTCCCAGCCTCAGATGAGGACCCCAGGTGTTTCTCCTTTTAGCTACTTTTGCCTTTCACGTTTCAGGGGTTCTGTTATCATCCTGTCTGCTCAGGGCCCACTGGGCCTCTGCTATCCCTGAAGGTCAAGAATTCCTGAAAGTTATTTCAGTCTTCCAGCCAACGAGCGTCCGGCTGCCTGTGAGTACCCCTTGGTTGAACACCCCAGTGGCTCAAGCCTCCCTTCGGGTTTTCAGCTTGGACACAAAAAGACAAAACAAACTCCAGTGAGTGGTCTCTACCTGTGGGTTCCACATTTACGGATTCAACTAATCGTGGATATAAAATATTCAAGGAAGAAACATTTCCCAAAGTTGCAAAAAAGTACAACCTGACTTCACTGCCCGCTGAGTATTACACTCAATCCGCATAAATGAAGGGATATGTAAGCACTGTATTAGGTGTTGTAAGTAAGCAAGAGATGATTTAAAATACACAGGAGGATTGTGTAGATTATGGGCAAATACTATGCCATTTTATGCCACAGATTTTGGCATCCACGAGGGTGGGAGAGGGGATATTGAGGGACGGCTGTAGTAGGAAAAGCGTAAGCAGGTCATTACGGCTCTACTATAGAGAGGTAGGTTGAGGTTAGGGACTGAGTCAATTGCAGACAACTCTAATCTGGGTGGATGAGGCTGATATAATAGTCCAAGGCCAAGGGCAATCTGAGCTCAGAGGGGCCCAGGCTCAAGAAGAGGGAAGGAACGGGAGAGAGATTCCCACTGGCCAGCGCGTGGTCTGAAAGGCACAGGTGTCTGAACCCAGCGTCTGGCACTCCCTGCTCTCACGGGCGTTAGTACTCTAGCCAGTGTGCTCGCTGCCTTCAGCACTCCTGACGTTCTCAGTATGCGCTAATATTTCAAACTTCTAAATCCATCTGCTTAGAAACATCCAGCATGTTTCTTAAAACCATTCCTCTGGGACGCAGACCAGTTTCCTAAGCAAGAGGGTTTGTCCTCCAGTGCTTACTGAGTTCATGGCAAGTGACAGCCCCAGAGATCAGAACACTGCATTTTTCAGAACATTTTTGGTTATGGATGACAAGAACCCCACAGAGAATAGCTTAAGCTATTTCTTAGGAATTTAGTTATTTGTTGTAAATAATTTATTAAATAGTTAAGAACCTATGACGGTACTAGAACACATCATGTGATCTGAGGAAGGCCCAGCCAGCAAACCGTGAGGAGAACAGGGAGGTGCCTGGGTCTCAGGGACGTCCAGGGTCAGTGCTGGTTGCCCCAGGACTCGTGTCCATCCGCACCTCCCTTCCCGAGCCTCTGCTCTCCCCGCCCGCAGGACAGCTTTCTCCACGGCGCCAGGCACAGGAGGCCAACCCGGAGGCCACATTTTGCTGCTCTGACCTCCAGAAAGAAACCCTCTGTTTCACTAACAATGCAAGATATCCTCGGGCAGGACTCTGTCGGCTCAGTGTGGCAGTGTGCCTGCCTGAACAATCGCTCCTGGCCACTGTGCCCACCTGTAACACCTGCTGACTGGGGGAGGGGGGACAGGGGAGAGCACCAAGGAAAGCGGCAGCTCCCTGAGAACCAGGGGGCTGGAGCTGGGAGTAGTCACCGTTAGGAGGAGAGAAGAAGCCAGGCATCCTGGAACCCGGAAGCCCAGTGCCGATTTAGAAAATCCTTCCTCTTCACCTGGAATAGCCCATTTTCCTTCAAGTCTCATTTCAGGAAACAGCCCCAGAAAACTTTCTTTGACCCCAGTTTGCATTAGGTGCTCTGCCCTACGTGCTCCTGGGCACCCAGCACATACATCTGCCTCTCCACTGTGCTTCTCATCAACGCCTCCCCAGCTGTGCCCTTCTGTGAACACAACTGTGGCCAGGCACGCCAGCCTTTCAAATACGCATGGCAGGCTTTCAATAAATAGTTCTTGAATAATGCATCAAAGAAACATCAAAAATAAGAGACAATATTGTGGTGACAGCAAAGAGGCTACAGACCTACGAAGTCTAAAGCAGCTGTCATGCCACTAGGAGCAGAAGATAAGGTTCTTGGGAATGTCCCAAGGTGGCACCTTGCTGGCTCAGAGAAACCAGGGTATGCACAGGGCCATCAAGAATGGGCTGCATTTGTTCTGTTTATGTTGTTTAAAGCTAGGAATGTATACATTTTTTAAAGATTTTCACTTAAAAAGTTGAAAAAAATGTATTTGATCTCTATAAATACGCATTCCTTGATTTCTGTGAAACTATGCTTTCCTGATTCTCTTCTTTATTTTGAATGTGAGACTGCAACAAGCATTTATCACATGCCACTTCTGAGACGGGATGGTGCCAGGTGCTGGCTCTCTAAAGGTGTTCACGGTCTGCAAAGACCAGTGGTCAGATCAGAAGCACACTGTGCCCCTGGGAGTGGAAGAGAGAGAGATCTTAGTCAGGCTGGCAGGTCTGGAATCTTCCAGAGGCAGCTCTGTTGTTTTGGGTTTTCTTGGTTGCAGCACAGAATCTGACTCTGGCCAACCCAAGCAGAATGGGACGAAATTCTAAAGAATCTATGCCTACAGACTCAGGAAAGACAGGAGTCAGCAGAAGGAGGATCCAACTAGCAAGGACTTACAGGTCGTCCAGCCAGAGCTTCAGAGCTGGAGAAATGAGCAACCAGCATGTCTTGCCTTTCCTTGTGTCACTTCAGTCACATCTCCAAATCCTGAGAATAGGATCCTGGGGCCCAGGCCACGTCACAGCTTTCCTGGGCCAGGGGTGAGCAGAGCCTGTAACTGACACACCCACCCTCCTGCATACCATGGCAGAGAGAAAATGTCCCCTAAAGAATAAGGAGGAAGAGACACTGCTAATAAAACAAGAGATGACCAGTAAGCCGTAAGTTAGCCAAGTGAGGAGGAAGGGAAAAGCTTTGCAATTTTATAGAGATACAGTTGCCTGCAGGATTGGAGCAAAAGGCCAGTGACAGAGAGTCACAAAGTTGAGCAAGAGGAATAGGCAGGGCTGGCACAAAGAACTTTCTGGGCCAAGCCACAGTCTGTACTACATCTGGACAGCCTGGAGAACCACTGGAGGCAGGGAAGGGACATGATGAGATTTGCATCTTTAAAAGGTTTCTGAGAGATGGAACTGCCTGGGAAGGAGGCAGATCTGCAAGAATGACATTATTCCTTCATCCCTTTATGCATCAAGCATTTAACGATCACCTATAATGTGCAGGTGTTGGGAATACAGCACTTAATCCTTTGCTTTAAGGACTCACAGTCCAGGAGAGGTAAATTAACAGGAATCCAGGACAGTATGATTATGTGCTGTAATATAAAATAGAGTAAGAGAACTAAGCTAAATTTCCTCTTTTACTATTATACTTTGGTGGAAAAAAAATAGTGATGATTTTTAAAAATATGGTATTCCTAAAGTCATTCTCCTGTGATCCACAAACTGCACATTTTCAATTCTCCTGCATTGTCAATTTTCACACTGTGAAGACATGAAATTATCAAAAAAATTCTTCCTCCACAATTTTAGTTTGTTTTCATTAAATAAGTGTTAATATATGTATATTCACAGGTGTATATATATCACACTGCCAAATGACAAGTACCGAGGAGAGTTTGCAAATAGCTGTAATGAATGACAAACTGATGAAACTATAAGTTGACAGAAAGCCAAGCAGAGCAGGAACCCCTATCGCTCCTATGACTGCCACATGCCCTGACACCAGAGCAGCCCTGGGAGCGCGTCCTGCGTGGGAAATCTGGACTCTGCCCCGGGCCCCACCCCCTGCTATATTCACAGACACACACGCATCCCTGCAGGCCTTCGACACGCGGTGGTGCCAAACTCCCCCTGGGAAATACGCTGAGAAAATCCCTCTTAAGCCAGGAGCTGTGCTGTGAAGAGCAGAAGGCACAGGGGAGGGAGAGCCCTTCTGGCCGCGTGGGACTCAGGAGGGGCGTCTCTTGGCCAAGGCCTGCTGCCCGCCAACCGCAGGCTCTCGTCTCCACGGCAACCACTAGCGCCGTCTACTTCCCCGCTGCCTTGGCGGTTAGCTTTGTGTGACAACCTGGCTGGGCCACAGTGCCAGATATGTGGTCCAACAGTATTCTGTGACATTTTTTGTTGTTTTTTAAATGAGATTAACGTTTAAATCAGTAGCTATCGAATAAAGCAGATGACCTCCATTCTGTGGGCGGGCCTCGTCCCCTCAGTTGACGATCTTAATAAACAAAGACTGGCCTCCCCGGAGTCTCCAGCTTGCCTGTCCACCCTGCAGACTTTGGACTTGCCAAGCCTCCACAGCTTTGCCAGCCAGTTCCTCAAACCTTCCCCCCCACGCCCTTTCTAGCCCGCCACCCTGTCGCTCGGTTTCTCTAGGGCGTCGCGCCCGCTGGCGCACCACGCTCTGCCCCCAAGACCTGCGGTCAGCCCGGCTGCCTCGCTCCCGGGGTTTCTGGAACCTGAAGGCTAGGTTCTTGAAAGTGAGGATAAATTCTTCACAGGGCAGATTTTTTTAAAGGAATGAGCTTACAGAGTTAATTTTTTTATTATTTTCGTCAAAATAGAGCAATAGGAGGAATCTCAGGCCCCCTTTGAAAGAGGAGAACATGGTTTAAAACTCCTTTCCAATAAACTATGTAGGTGTATTCACACTGTCGTCACTAGGTGGCAGCAGAGGGACCTCGTGACTTCCAACCATTGACTTTGGAAGGAGGGGGGAGGGGAGATGCCGAATAACTGACCGTATTTTGGCTTGGTGAGTGTGGTGCTTTTCTTCTTGGCATCAAATATGTCAAACCACCATAGCATCTATCAATATCAAAAATATTGATAGATGTAGAACTGATTCTTTTGAGACAAGGTCTCGCTTTGTTGCCCAGGCTGGAGTGCAGAGGTGTGATCACAGCTCACTGCAGCATAGAACTCCTGGGCTCAAGCAATCCTCCTGCCTCAGCCTCCAGAGTAGCTGGATGACAGGGACATGCCACCATGCCCAGCTAATTTTTAATTTTTTGTAGAAAGGGGGATCTCACTATATTGCCCAGGCTTGTCTGGAACTCCTGGACTCAAGCAATCCTCCCCCCTCGGCCTCCTGAAGTCCTGGGATTACAGGCAAGAGCCACCTCAAATTGGTTTTCATACATTATTACCAATATGTGGACAGGCATTGGGGTATGGAGGCCCGGTAGGAACAGGAGAATTTGCTAGAACTCAAACACACTTTGTCCCTCTTTTGCAGCATTGCCTTGGTGTGCCTGAACAGTATTGATAATTTGGTTTTAAAGATGAACTGTGAATGAGCACTTTTCTAGCTTGATTGTCTCAGGCACTCCTAGGCAGGGATTAGGGCTCAAGACTATTCGCTTCTCTCTAGCCAGAAAGCCTTGGAACAATGAAGTCTTGTGCCCCAAGAAGTCTTACTAAAAGAATGGATATGGAAACAACATGATTGGACCCTATTCCCTGTGGCTGGAAGTGAGTGGGTCAAGCCCCAGTGAGGGCGCTGTCAGAGGTGTTTCTGGGATGGGGAGGGAAGAAAATTGAATCAGAAGACCACCAAAGTCCCCAATTAATCTCGATTCCATTACTCTTGAACACATGGCAGTGGCCACAAACCGGCGCTGCACTATGCCTCCGTCCTTGGGGATGCACTCCCCAAAGTTCAGCTCAGGCAGTGGCTACAGCGCCTTCCACTCTGGCTTGGGCTGGGGGGGCTGCTCCACCGCCACCTTCTCTCCATTCTGCACCGTGTGTGCCTCCTCCAAAGCATTTACCCACCGCCACAACCTCACAGTGATTTGGGCGCTTACTGCACCGTCTACCTCCCATCCTCCACCCACAGCGGCCAAGCACAGAGACCCCGCGGGCTGTGCTCAGCTCTGGATCCTCAGGGCTCCGCACACAGCAGGAGCTCGGCCACGGAATGGACCCCGCGGGCGCGTCCGTGTCGGCTCGTCCCTTGTCAGGGATGGAAGTCATCTGCAGCCCCGGGTGTCTTCTGCCCATTTCTCGGGTCTGGCTTTCTGCAGCTAACCTTCATGCTCACTTCTTTGTGCTTACACTGTTTGACATTCACTCAGTTTGTTAAATCTTTAGGTTATATCCTTCACCAAACTTGGGAAGTCTCAGCCATTTTTTCAAATGATTTTCAGAGGCAGGCATGGTGGCGCGGTGGCTCACACCTGTAATCCTAGCACTTTGGGAGGCCGAGGTGGGAGAACTGCTTGAGGCCAGGAGTTTGAGACCAGCCTGGGACACATAGGGAGATTCTGTCTCTACAAAATAGTTTTTTAGAAAGATTAGCTGGGCACAGGTGGTATCCACCTGTAGTCCCAGCTACTAGGGAGGATGAGGCAGAGGATCGCTTGAGCCCAAGAGTTCAAGGTTACAATGAGCTTTGATGACACCTTTGCACTCCGGCCTGGTTGACAGAGCAAGACCTTGTCTCAGAAAAGGAAAATGTTTTTTAGTACCACACTCATTCTCTTCTCCTCTAAAACTCCAGTGACACAAATATTACAACTTTTATCATTGTCCCACAGGTCCCTGAAGCTCTATTTGGTTTTTTTTAAAGCTAACGAAAGAACCTGGAGGCATCCAATATCACATCAAGATAAATCAGTGGGCTGGGCAGGGCGCGGTGGCTCACACCTGTAATCCTAGCACTCTGGGAGGCCAAGGCGGGCAGATTGCTCGAGGTCAGGAGTTTGAAACCAGCCTGAGCAAGACCAAGACCCCATCTCTATTATACATAGACAGAAATTAATTGGCCAACTAATATATAGAGAGGAAAAAATTAGCCAGGCATGGTGGCGCAGGCCTGTAGTCCCTCGGGAGGCTGAGGCAGGAGGATCGCTTGAGCCCAGGAGTTTGACGTTGCTGTGAGCTAGGCTGACGCCACGACACTCACTCAAGCCCGGGCAACAAAGTGAGACTCTGTCTCAAAAATAAATAAATAAATAAATAAATAAGTGGGCTGAACACAGGCACTGTGTGAGGAAAATACTCCAGGCATCTAACCCCACCCTCATACCGCTGCTGCAAGAAACATATCTCAAAATTCCTCAGATTAATCCTAAGCAACGTCTCATGATGTTTTGAGATAGAACAGCTGCAATCCCACATATAATACACAACCGGGCTGTTGATCAAGTGCAAAGGCAACAGAAAGTTACTTTGACATACAAGAGAGATAAAAAATATTCCACAAACATAGGCTTACATGGCTTAAATAATACCCCAACAGACTAAGAGATAAATGAAAACCAGAACCTCAGTAAAGAAAAGGTTCTCAAGTCTGTGTTTCCTTACTGTGTTGAAGCAGGCCCTTAAATCTCCTGGAAAGAATATATAAACTGTGGACATGTGAATGCATGTGTTTTCCTTAGAAAATGTATCATAACCTTGAAGATTTTATTAGATTCTGATTCTGATTCTAGCATTCTAAATAGGTTGAGAATTACTGGCATAATATAAAAATAATTACATTGAGCACTGAAACTAATTTAAACATGGTATTGGCTTAAAATAATTATCATAGACATAGATACTCAATTGAATTCAAAAGACAAAAACTATTATTTAAAATATTTAAATAATGAAAAATTAATAATAATTATTTAATAAATTGTACATATACTTTATGTACTTTCCTATAATTACGGTATATTTCAAAATAGAAAAGACGCTTTTAAAAAAACTATATATCCAGGTAGAAAGAGAAATCTGTACTTGTAACCCCTCAATAAATTTTAAAAGATTGAAGATTTTAGGAGGATTTGGGAAATAAAAGCATGATTAATGTGTTGTCATACATAGGAATACATTTAAAATGTGGTTTTATTTTTGATTTTCAGAAATAAAACTCTCCTTTTAAAGAGTTTTAAAGGGGAATTTAAAATTATAACTGCTGACTATTTATGAACTAAAAGAGGACACCACATTCAAAACATATGGAATGTGGTCAAAACTGTACTAAGAAGGGAATTTCTATATTTAAATACTTTTTTTTTTTTGAGACAGAGTCTCACTTTATTACCCAGGCTAGAGTGAGTGCCGTGGCGTCAGCCTAGCTCACAGCAACCTCAATCTCCTGGGCTCAAGCAATCCTGCTGCCTCAGCCTCCCAAGTAGCTGGGACTACAGGCATGCACCACCATGCCCGGCTAATTTTTTCTATATTTATTAGTTGGCCAATTAATTTCTATTTATAGTAGAGATGGGGTCTCGCTCTTGCTCAGGCTGGTCTCGAACTCCTGAGATCAAATGATCCGCCCACCTCGGCCTCCCAGAGAGCTAGGATTACAGGCTTGAGCCACCGCGCCCGGCCTAAATACTTTTATAATTATTCTTAATG